>JAXGGA010006868.1:0-66694 GCA_038373865.1 Uloborus plumipes | reverse complement strand
GGGAACATGAAAATTATGTTAAAAAGAAATAACTCTCAAAATCCTCAATCGCGAAACACTGTTGAGAAATGGGCCATAGATTTGTGTTCTCCGAAGCTAAAATTATTTGCAGACCTTCAACTGTTGGCCAGTTGGATTTCTTAGAAGCCTTTCATGTTCATAAAAATTTAAGTAATATTTGTAACGAATCCTTTGCAGTTCCACACATCTCGCCAATTTTACTTTATGCTTTTAAATTTTCTGACAACGCAACGCCAAATCAGGGCTCGGCACACGCTGACACCTGATTGGCCTAGCTTTTGCTCCTTTGCTATTTAAACTCTCCCGGCACTTTGTTTCTTTCCATTTCTTGCTTGGTACTGAAGAAGGAAGCTTTATGCTTTTGAAACATGTTTGTCAATTTTAACTTCATCTATTTGTGTTTTTAAACGTCGCTTTTCGGTTTTTTACTCATTTGAACACAAATTGAACTTTTTTTAAATAAAACTTGGTATATCAAAAAGAAGATGTCATTGCACCAATTTCATACCCACACTTAACGACAAACCAGAAAACAAATGAGCTGCAACAACAAAACTTTGGACTTTAATTACTCGCTATTTCGGATTTGTCACATAACCCCTTCATCTCCCAAGCCCTTCAATTATTCGTCTGTAGATTATTTGACTCAAAGAATCACTAAAACATTGGGTAAAGTTAGTACTGTTGAAAGCATGAATCTGACAAGCGTTAAATAAGTGAATGATTGAAAGTTATCTTCAGATTGATAAATGCTATTTCTTTTGACAGAAAATTCGGGTGAAATCTCGCACAGAAATTGGTGACTTACACCACTATACACTCGCTATCAATAACACTTTTTGGGTGGAGGGGGTGGGCTCTTTTTCAGATCATAATGATACATTTACATTTTGTTTCAATAACAATGAAAAATATAAATATCTCTCGGGGTGTTTTTTTTTTTTTTTTGGAGTACCATCATTCTAATGTTGTTTTTGAAACTACTCGGGTACCCGAGCCCGAGTAGACACATCTACACGATTTAAGGCGGAAAATGTGCGGCTTCCGTTTTTACGAGCACCATTAAGGTGGAAGTCCGATTTAGCTCAACACACAACTCTCTCTCTCTCTCTCTTCTCTCTTCTCTCTCTTCTCTCTCTCTCTCTCTTCTCTCTTCTCTCTCTCTCTCTCTCTCTCTCTCTCTCTCTCTCTCTCTCTCTCTCTCTCTCTCTCTCTCTCTCTCTCTCTCTCTCTCTCTCTCTCTCTCTCTCTCTCTCTCTCTAAAAACTTTAAACTCAAGTATCTCTGAGTTTTAATTGCAAATCTTTCAGACTTTGTGTTGTAGAATTTCTTTTCAGTGGATATTTATCCCCTAAAAAAAGTTTGTTATCCGAGACTCCGTGTAAAAAGTTAGATTTCATAGTTTCCCACTATTTTTTTCCGCTTAAAACTTTTAACATCTTAACTCTGCACCTCGTTTCGAGAATTTTTACCATTGGAAGTCTGCATCTAGGACGAAAGGTTGCAGAAATAAAGGTCTCGCAGGTTAAAAGGGAGTTTGTTCAAATGAGAAAGTGAGAAGATGTTTCCCGGTAAAGATATCACGAATAAAACTAATTTTAATCGGATACTGCCTTTGAATGTTATTAGGTGAGAACACACTCACAAAGTAAAGGACTTACACAGTTGAATATATCTTTCTCAATAACCAATTATCAAATTTAAGTTTTTTAATTACTTAACTATACTGTAAAAATGAGGGTTGCTTTTACAGTATAATACAGCTAATTTTATACTAATAATCTGCAAAAAATGCTGATTTTACAGTACTAAACTGTAAAATTGCTACTTTTATAGTTACAGTATAAACTGCGAAATTGCTAATTTTAGTTTATTACCGTGCATTTTACAGTTTTAAACTGGAACATCTGCTGCCAGTATTATAGTGTTGTTTTTACAGTATAATACAGCTAAATTTTGCGGCAATAAACTGTAAAATTGCTAACTTTACAGTAAGAAACTAAAACTGGTAGTTTTACAGTTTATTACTGTGCATTTTACAGTTTTAAAACGTATGTGTAGCTGTCTAAGCTTTTAAGCAATACTTTTAACCAAGATACAACCAACTTTTAGGATCTTAAACTTGAAGCATCGTAGTTTTTATTCATATTATTTTTAACATGGCTGAAACGCTAACTTGGGATAATCCGCCACTATTATGTTCGCGAACTGCAAATTACTATACCGTAACAACAAATCAACCGTTCCAAATATAGATGTTTTGGTTTGCATTTTGAACTGAAACTCCTGTTGATGATAATTCTCTGTGCATTGAATACAAATAGAACATCATTTGTATTCGGTTGCCTCATCTGCACATCATTATAGATAGACGTGCACGAAAGCATGACGCATTGATATAAATGCTTCTAGAATACTTTAGTGTAGTTAGTCATCAAAGCAACTTTATTTCTGAGTGTGTGTACAACATTTAGTTCATGTAGCTGTGTTCTGCAGCTGTAGCGGATTTACTATTAACCAGAGTGCACCAAGACGGAGTCCACTACATTACACCCCCCCCCCCCTTTTATACTGTTTTTATCTGCTTGGCTTTTACGATTTTACAGTTTTTAATATTGCTTCTTGAGTTTTGAATTTTATATTTTTACATTTTGCCTTTTGTAATTTATGTTTTTACGTATTATCTTTCTACATTTTAACTTTTTACGTTTCACTATTTTACATTATGTCTTGTTACCGTTTACTTTAATGTATTTTTACTCTTTACTTTTGATGCATCTCTCTCCATGAGTCTGTGTTAAGTGTGTGCGCACTCGAGTCAATGAACTTAGTTGAAGAGCTTCTGCTAGAAATTAAAAAAAAAAAAAATAGTTCTAACTTTATTGGATAAAAAGTGCTAAAAGGCACATTTAACCAGGAGAGTCGGAGTCTGAGTCGGAGTCTAAGAGTCGCAGTCGGACTGATTTTGGACCAAAAGAGTCGGAGTCGCTGAAAAACATGTCGACTCCGACTCCGACCACCTCCGATTTGGATGACATTTTATGGAGGTGAAAACATATCTCTGAAACTAACAGATACAAATTTTCAACTTCCAATATACAAATCCTAAGCATCTAGGATCATTAAAAAGGGCTTCAAAATGGCGCGTCGGTTTTGTGAAACGAATTGCTATGTTTGGGCTTATGCAAGTGAATAAAAAATATTTACAGCAAAAATGCAATGTGTTAAAATAAAGTCTGGCCATTTAACAAGAAAAGGATTAGTTTTGTACGGAGTCAAATGACAAGAGCGGCGCGGCACTTGTCGTTTGCTCTGGAGAAAATTGACTTTTTGGGAGGTCACAGTGACCTCCGAGAATTGAGGTAAATGTGATGAAATTACCTGCGAGAATTCGTGAGAAAATTGAACTTTTTGAGAGGTCACAATGACCTCCCGTGACCTTCAACTGGGATACTCCATCTTGCTACCTCCCTCCTCTAAAGTGAGTCCTTGCTATGACCATGAATAAAAATAAAACTTTTAAAAATGGACTAATTATTTCAACCTTTGTTTGGGCTTTTTCCCTCTTCACATTTGGGTGAAAAAAAATAATAAAATAAAAGCAGGAGTCTGGAGTCGGAGGCGGAAGTTTCGGAAGTCGGAGTCGGCTCCGACTCCACAGCCCTGCATTTAACATCAAAATTCTTTTTTTTTTACTAACTGCTTTACAAAAAATCAGGGAACCAGAAGCACGTTGTCGTTAAAGAAGTCATATTGTATTTCAAATTTCATGTGTCTTGACCTTAACGTGTTCTAGGGAAGCACACCTCACAAAAACAAACAGCTTATTTTGCTATATATGGATATACAGGACAATACTACACTGCAACGTTTCTTGACAAGATCATCGTGACGTCAGCGTGACGTTTGCGTGACGTTAGCCTATGAAAAACGAGCTAGATAAAATGTCACTGCCTACTTGGCAAATTAGAGGAGATCGCTGACTGCTTGTGAACTCTTATTGGCTCCGCCCGTAGTGACGTTCAGTGTCAAGTTAAGTTACTCTCTAGTTTAGAATAGCATTACCGTGGCCGGAGCTTATGTTGTACGTATTTCTGCCGCTAGGCGTATCTAGTACAGTTCATTGCCACTTCTGTTCAGTTCAGTCTGTGCTGTCTACCTACCTTGTTCTATTCATCTGTGGTGATTAATTTTCCATCACCCTTTTTTTTCTTGTTTCGTTTTTCTTTTTTTTTTTTATGGAGCATGTTTAAAGTTTCAACTTACAGTTGGGAAATTTTTTTGGTATTTAAGAAAAATTATTATATTAGGGCTCAAGTCAGCGAATTTTAACCAAAGATTTATGAATTAAAAGGGCTGTTGAAAGTTTGTGCTTCGCGCTTTGAATGACAACAAAAAAAAAGTCGACTCACACACACACAAACATATGTGTCTTAAGGTACATATGTTTGTGTGTGGGGCGTTGTGCAAAAGGGGCGTTTAAGGCTCTACGCCCCTTGCTTGTCTGACCTCGTTCCATGCTACTTTTTCTTATTTAAACGAATGAAAACACACTAGTTTGACAACATCGAAGAGGTTTTTAAAAGACTAGAGGAGAGCTGTCAACTCTTTAAGTATCCTGGAAACATTATTTAGAGCAGTACACACAGCGGTGAGACAAATTTATTAATTTTAATAAAAGGTATTTTGAAAAGGATAAGGTTGTTTTGAAAAACACTTGCGAATATCTAGCTTTTAAAAAGTCATTCTAGTTCTTTTAGGATGCCCTCGTGTGAGTAGATAGATAAATGTATAGATAGTAGTACAAGCTACAAAAATGACGAGTAATGTATTTTTTACCGATTCTTAAAAATGCACTTGATCTATATAACAAAAGAAATACTGAACAATATACTTGTGGATAAGAAATTGATTTAAATAAAGAGCAAGAGGATGAGACCTTCGTGGACAAATGAAATAGGAGGTGAAAGTAATTTCTCTCTGGACATGATATAGGTCGTAAACTGCGATTTTTTTTTAATGATGATGTCTGTAACACTTTAGATTATTTCGTTGTTACGCACAACTGCCACAATTTTTTTTCTTCACCAAATTAGAAAAATATTCCTTACTTTTCACTATTTTAGACACAACGAAAGAATTTTACAAGAGTGCAATTTAATTCAATGTATTATTAAACTTCTCAAAACGACATTCTCTAACGGTTTTCTAACTCCTTATTTCAAAGAGAGAATCTTGCTTAAAAGAAAAAAAAACTACTGTCAACGAAACCAAGCAGTTCAAATGCTTCGCGAAAAATGTTTTGTTGTGAAAAAGTTTTTAAACTCTTAAACTTTTTTGTGTCTGTTTTTAAGGATCTCTTTTATTAGTAAAGGGGAAATTTTATGGAATGAAAACAAATTGTATCACACTGGTTATTCGAAGGACTTTCCGAAAAATAAAAAAAAATCCTTTCCGAAATAACCTTTTAGATTTTACGATAAGTGTACAAAAAAATTGTTTATAGAAGACAGTAAAGAAAAAAAAATCTGTAAAAAAAGATGCAGACAATAGTTAAAAGACTTTTTAACAATGATTTTATTTGTAAAACTCTACATGTAAAACTCTGAATGACTTGCTAAAAGTGAAAAGCATAGTTTGATAAAAATTAAAAAATGTTTTTTTTTTTTCTTATTTATTTATTTTTTTTTTTTTTCATTTTCACAAAAATTTTAAGTGAAATATTTCACTTCATCGATAATTCATTAATTAATTACTTGTGTTATAGATAGATAGATAGATAGATAGATAGATAGATAGATAGATGGATAGATAGCTGAATAAATAAATAAATTAATTAACTAATGTCAGAGTTTAATCTTGATACATTTAAGCTATATTATCAATGTCTCAACAGTTTCAACCAAGTAAATCTTTTCTGCTATAGTAAATTGAAATATTTGTCGGTTTGTATAGTTACCTCTTTCTGAAAATTGTACTGCATTAAAATGTTTTTATCGATAGGAAAAGTGTATAGTCAGACTAAACATTAACATCTTTTCAGCTCAAAAAGTTCAACCGATATGTACTCATGACGCACTTTTTTAAACAATTTCTTGAGACTACCAAATTTTGACGCAAGTACTTCAAATTTTCAGCTTTCTTTGCTATGTTTCTTTGCTTTATGAGTGCTAAAATTCTGACTTGAAAAAAAGAGGCACGGTAGTCAACTTGGTAGTACATTCCTTAGCGTATCGAATGCGATATTTCTCCCCAATATTAAACAAAAGCGTTTTTACAGCAGCGACTATACATTATTTTCTTAACACTCTCCTATTTATCCCTAATTTTCTAACTTTATCAATTATTTTGATGAAATATTGAACTTCAAGAAAGAAATATTTTTCTCTCACTTTTCTGACAATACACTAATACGGCGGAGGACATAGTCATTATATATTAGTAGCTTTTCTTTAAAAAAAATTCTCCTAATTTACTAGATAATTTATTATACTCACAAGGAAACTTCTTGCTTAAATATTTTAGTAGAAAACATTAAAGTTTAATTCTTTTCGCTGCAATGTGGGTTTAAAACTTGAATTAAAACTCATAGTACTTTGAGCTCAACTTCGCAAACTTTAAAATAAAGAAGAGTTTCAAAGTTCTTCTCTAAGTCACAGTAAGAACAAATACTTTGAAACGAAAGGAAAATGTTGGAAAAACCAATTGCTTTCTAGTTTTATATTCCTTAAAAGTTTAAGAAAAATTCTCTTTCCTCCGATAATTTCATTTGAAAAGAAAACATTCTTACCGATAGTTAATTTTCTAAAGAATCTTCTGTTAATGTAAGTGTAAACTCTCGAAATCATAGACCATTCAATTGCCTTAAGGTCTTTCTTACACAAGCTATCCAAACTAAAACTTTCACTTTGAAAATCATTTGCAATAACATTCAAAGACGGTTTACAAGAAGACCGTACATACAAGAAATTATTTTTCTCCATTTGCTAAAAAAGACTCCAAACTGTAACTATTTTAACTAACAAGGGGACCCTTACAGGTTGTCACTCACCGATTTTGATGAGTTTTATATTTTATGTAGAGGGACCCACCCTAAAAATAAATGAAATTATTTTATAGTAGAAGCAAGTGAAAGAAATATGATAGCAAATAAACAAAGTAATAGCGACACACTGATAAACTCAGGTATAAAATGGAACTCTTAGAAACTGCTTCGTTAATTTGCTAAAATTTTACCTATCAAGGAACCTGCAGTAATTCAACCATATTTAATGTCTTTAAAAGTCGTTTAATGAAAAATCATCTTTTCAGCTTAAGAGAAAAAAGGGAGACTAAAACAATTATCGAAAGATCCCTAGTTCAAACACTCTAGCTACACTGTACTATTTTTTTAATTACGAATCCTTAAAACATATTTTCATATCAAAATTTATTATTCTATTAGAGGCATTATGCGTTGATGTATTATTCTGTATCTCAAAACCAGAGCGACGTTAGTACAAAAATAGCAATTTTCAATTTACAACCACATTCTATATAGAATCTTAGAATCGAAGAAATTCACAGTTATTTAGCAGCATTAAAAGAGAGCGAAGCTCCATCCTTTGTACACATTCGACAATCGTTTTCGCCTTCTCCTGAAAATTATCAAAAATGGACATGTAATTTTGAACAGTTATTAAGTAGTAGTCCAAAGGTATCTCCACTAATTGATCTATTGTGGGGTTAATGCTACATACTACAAGGACGTAACTATTGATCTTTTTTTTTTTTTTAAATTCTCATATTGCTACGAAGAACTCAACAAATTGATTTTTTTTTCACGATTTTGGGGAATGCAAAGACTTGATTTAAACGTCATTTAAGTATCATTTCTAGATTTTATATAATTAGAAATATTTATGTTTACAAAAATTATCATTATTAATACAAAATTATCATTGAGAAATTATCATTATTAATACAAAATTATCACTGAGAAATTATCATTATTAATACAAAATTATCATTGAGAAATTGTATGATATGTATGCGTTTTCTTTATATGTCTTTTAAAATCAGGTTCCTCTAAATACATGCATTCCTACATAGATAGATAGATATATTGTTAGATGTAATGAGTTTGTATCTACTTCTCTATAAAGTCAGTAATGGACTCAGTTTCTGGTGTTCAATTACTTCCTTTTTTGGAATAGTTAACTGAAGCATGGAAATTTAAATAGAAGTTTTAGAACTCTTCAATAAAGTCCCCAGTACTTTTCATACATAGGGCAAAAATTCTCATTTCTACCCTTTTTCAACTAAACCTGCTTTGAAAAAGGAAGGCAAAAATCATGATTTTGATGAAGAAATTTTTTTTATGAGGAAAAGAAGTCAAAAAGTCTGGCTGAAGAAAAATTTCTGCAAAAAAAATAGAATTTTAACTGCGGTAAAATATAAAATGGTGGAAATAATTCCAGACATTGCAGAAGTTTTTTCTTTGCTATTTGAAAGGAGAGCATCCTTTTTGATTTCGCCATTTTCTTTTTATCTAAATTGCTTCATTGTCTATTCATAAATTCAATGAATGAATTGTTGAGAAAAAAATCAAAAAATAAGCAGTTATATCACCTACGAATCAGAGGCTTCCAACAATTCATGAATTATTAAAAATTAATTTTAGTGGAATATGAATAGTTTTATTTATTTTTGAAAAGAAGCTTACATAGTTTTCATTAATTTGGATTCAGAATTTCAAAATATCGTACATCTTGTTGCAGAGTAACGCATTTATTCCATTGCGATATAACATTAAATGCATCGCCAGCAAGCGGATGCTGCACAGTGGAGTGAAAAACAAAACCTCGCATTTCAAAACGCCTGGGGTTTTAAAGGTTGTTTTTTAGCATACATAGATTCCCATTAAAATTGTTCCCTCCAAGGTTAATATCTTTAGATTCCAAAATGGCCCCAAAAAGGCCAAAAATACAAATAATTTAACTTTTTTGAAAATTTCGTTCCAAATTTAAAATACGTATTTTTAGAAATGATTGGAGATGCAAATAATAACTCTAGATAACATTATTGTTTTTTAAAATTTTCGGTTCAATAAAGTTAGCACTTCTGGCTTTATCAAAAGCCCCACAGTAGACTAAAAATCTTTTTTCTTCTATTTTCGCACGGTCGATCAAAACAAAAGTCGGCTACATGCTCGTTGTATAAATATTTTTATAAAAAGGAATCTTAACTTTTTTATAAGTTATATAATTAATTTCTTATTGAGATAAATATGGCATTACATTTTGAAGTTTTTATTATGCACCAATAATGCAACAATATGAGGGGAAAAATTAAAATTTTGGGAAAGAAAAATCATAATATTGCATCATCTCACTTTTCAAGAAATTAACTTCTACATCATTCATGAACACAAGTGCAACGGGAAATATTCTGCCATTTGCGAGCTATTCTTGCGTGCTCTGCAAAAACCGTTAGAGTTACATACATCTAATGTGTGTACACCTTGAAAACAGTGTATTTTATGTATAGCAGCAAAAAAATCGTTTAACAAAGTTTATAGGAGTGCAGCTCAAAAGCTACTTATAACTTTTTGCTTTACAATCAATCCTCACAAACTATAGCGTTTATAATACATGTTAGTGGGATCATCATCAAAATACTTAATTTCAATTGCATTCATTACATAATAACAAGGGTCTCTCATAGCAACTATGTCTGTTACGCCTTCACGACTAAACCGCAGAAAAATTGTTGATGAACTTTGATATAACAATAGGTATGACCTTGAATAATAAAAAAAAGCTATTTTAAGTACTAATCTTGCACAAACTAAGTCGCAGGCACCAACTAGTATCTTTCGTAAATGTCCAGATTTCCCCACAAAATATTTTTAAAAAGAGCCGGACATTCTAGGTAACCAAGCTGGCAAGTGTGATCAAAGAATTTACCACCTTCACTGCAAAAGATAAACTGTTGTTTTTACAGTATAATACTGGAAGCCGAGGCACAGTAATAAACTGTAAAACTAGCAGTTTTAGTTTCTTACTGTAAAGTTAGGAATTTTAGTTTATTGTCGTAAAATTTAGTTGCATTCTACTGCAAAAACAACAGTATATTACTATCAGCAGATGCTCTTGTTTAAAACTGTAAAATGCACTGTAATAAACTGTAAAATCAGCAATTTTACAGTTCAGTACTATAAAGTTGACAATTTTACAGTTTTATAGTGTAAAATTAGAAAATTTTACAGTTTATTACTATAAAATTAGCTGTATTATACTGTAAAAAAAACATTCCTTTTTTAGTGTTTCGGTGACCAAGGTGGCAAAGGGCGACCAAGTTTGTGCAAGAAGATTGTTAGAATGTGCTTTTCATGCCTTACAAACTCAGATCTACCGTCACCAATAAAAAGGAAAATTCAGAAATACTACCTCAGTTACTCAAACAAATCAGCAGATAATATTATTGCCTTTAATATATTCGAAAACAGCAGTACTAATTAGTGAAGTGTTTGAATGTCGGTCGTATCAACAATAATTAATTTTCAAAAAATATAAATGACTATAATCAAAAATCAAAAGCTATAATACTTTTTAATTTTATCTTAAATTAGGATTTCAATTTTTCACAAAATCTGGTTATAAAATTTTAAAAGCTATTACCCCCAAAATAAAAAGTTTACTCTCTAAAAAAAACTTTATATCTATTCATATGCCTTTAATACTTTTAAAAGAACTTCAGTGAAAACATGTATAATGCAGTAATATATGGACTGAATTCAGAAGGTCCGGTATTATGGAGACAAAAGCTTCTCAGAACCATAATTTTTTATTGTAAGAAAAAGACATCTTTTTATTTCGACATTTTTTTCTGTTCCTTTGTTTCATTGTTATACCGGAATCCCTCCAGTCCTTTGTGGTACGAAAAGAAATTGAAGCTCACTTTTTTCTAATTACTAACTCAAATTCACTTACCAAAGCGGTTCGAATAATTAAAATGACATTACAATGCAAATAGTTATGTTTTTTTTTTTTTTTTTTTACTTTTTTCTAGCAACCACCTTTTATTCGCAAAGTGTGCAAACATGTTAAATGAATTTTACCTGCTTTATTTTGTTCTAGTTTCACAAAACGTTTACATATGCATAAATTTAGATACATAGATATGTGGCTACATTAATATTTTCTGATCATTTTGTTTTTCTTCGGTTTTACTTATTTATGTGTACGTTAAGAGCACATTTAAAATGTTAACAAGTTCTGAAACTTCCTTCTTGTGTGCGTGTGTGTGTGTATTATTTGTGTTATTATTTCGACTGTAGGGTTCGTGTTGAGTATTGATCCACAGACCTTTGTGATGGTAACTACCCCAGTGCTTTACCTTAAAGCCAAAAGGACCTCAAGACTCAATTGAAAGTTTGGATTATGTGCTCTCTGGGTGTAAGCTAAAAATACATGGGCGATTCTCTTTAAACTCGCCATTTTCCATACAGAATCCGTCCGGGCATGCTTTTTTGAAATGTTCTTATAATTATAATACTACTGCTCATGAAATGAATATATTACTTTGGCTCCAAAGGGGGCCAATTAAAGTTTGTGTATTTCTAATAAATCATGATAGGGGTAAGTCCCCTGCCTAGTTATACTAAGCAGGTTATACAAGGTTACCTATATTTGAAGTTAAAAATCAACATAAATAAAGCACAAATAAGGTAGAAAGTACAGAAAATAGCTATTTCAAGGCTACAATGGAGCCCCTTCCTCAGTGCAAGAAGCTCAGCAAACAACATGAAAGCTGTAAGAGAACTGAGTGCGAAGCACGTGAATCCCGGTATTTCTACCAAATGGGCCAATGCGCATGAACTCACGACAGGAGCGGGAAAACACCGACCAATCAGCGAGCAGAAAAACAGCCCCAGGAGAGCGAAGCAAAGGGGAAGACAGCAAAGGAAAGTAGGGGGAAAGAAAAAAGCGGTGGAGAAAAACACCAGAAGACGTAATTATAAAAATTGCTTCCAGATGTCAGGGAAAAATAGAACACTGGAAAAATCATTCACCAGAGAATGGGAATTTTTGCAAATATAGTAAGCTTCCCAAAAATCGAGGTTATAAACACCAGCCGAAGAAAATTCTAGCCGCGTAGCACGCTCTTCCATTTTAAATTGCTCAGTATTGTTAGTCTTCTGGTCACTACTTTGATTTTTCTTCGTCTAGAATTATTTGTAAATGTTCGTCAATTTATGACCTCGATTTTTGGGAAGCTTATTATATTTGGAAAAATTGCCATTCTCTGGTGAATGATTTTTCCAGTGTGACATCTGGAAACAATTTTTATAATTACGTCCTCTAGTGTTTTTCTCCCGCGCTTTTTTCTTTCCCCCTACTTTCCTTTGCTGTCTTCGAATTTGCTTCGCTCTCCTGGGGCTGTTTTGCTGCACTTCTGATTGGTCGGTGTTTTCCCGCTCCTGTCGTGAGTTCATGCGCACTGGTCCATTTGGTATAAATACCGGGATCCACGTGCTTCGCACTCAGTTCTCTTACAGCTTTCATGTTGTTTGCTTAGCTTCTTGCACTGAGGAAGGGGCTCCATTCTAGCCTTGAAATAGCTACTTGCTGTACTTTCTACCTTATTTGTGCTTTATTTACGTTAATTTTTAACTTCAAATATAGTTCAGCACAAAGCTTATTTGATCATTTATCATTTAACTCGGTTACCTAGTTATACTAGGCAGGGGACTTATAGTCTAAGATCCCACCGCAGTTTATCTACACTCATAGCGTACACTCATCACGTATATATCAAATTAAAGCACATTTTTTTCTGAACGTGATGCACTAAGTCTTCGTATGTAAAAGTGCCCGAAACCTATAGGCAGCCTGGCCTAAACGGGACATATAAATGTAGTATTTCTACACTCATTGCGTACACTCATCACGTATATATCAAATTAAAGCTGATTTTTTCCTGAACGTGATGCACTAAGGCTGCCTATGTAAAAGTGGCCGCAACCTCAAGGCAGCCTGGCCTAAACAGATCACATGAATGTAGTATTTCTACACTCATCGCGTACACTCATCACGTATATATCAAATTAAAGCTGATTTTTTTCTGAAAGTGATGCACTAAGGCTGCCTACGTAAAAGTGGCCGCAACCTGTAGGCAGCCTGCATAATAGGTCACATAAATGTCAAATTTTTACACTCATCACATGTATATCACATTAAAGCAGATTTTTTTCTGAAAGTGATGCACTAATCTTCCACTGGAAAAGTGACCGCAACCTATAGACAGCCTGGTCTAAACAGGTCACATGAATGTAATATTTCTACATTCATTGCGTACACTCATTACGTATAGATCAAATTAAAGCTGATTTTTTACTGAACGTAATGCATTAAGGCTGCTTATGTAAAAGTAGCCGCAACCTGTAGGCAGCCTGGCCTAAACAGGTCACATGAATGTAGTCTTTCTACACTCATTGCGTACACTCATCACGTATATATATAATTTAAGCTGATTGTTTCCTGAACGTGATGCACTAAGGCTGCCTATGGAAAAGAAGCCGCAACCTCTAGGCAGCCTTTCCTAAACAAGTCACATGAATGTAGTATTTCTACACTCATCGCGTACACTAATCACGCATATATTAAGTGAAAGGTGATTTTTTTCTGAAAGTGATGCACTAAGGCTGCCTATGTGAAAGTGACCGCAACCTCTTGCCAGCCTGGCCTAAATAAGTCACATGAATGTAGTATTTCTACACTCATCGCGTACACTCATCACGTATATATCTAATTAAAGCTGATTTTTTTCTGAAAGTGATGCACTAAGGCTGCCTATATAAAAGTGGCCGCAACCTGTAGGCAGCCGGGTCTAAACAAGTTACATGAATGAAGAATTTGACATTTATGTGACCTGCTATGCAGGCTGCCTACAAATTGCGGCCACTTTTACATAGGCAGCCTTAGTGCATCACTTTCAGAAAAAAATCAGCTTTAATTTGACATATACGTGATGAGTGTACGCGATGAGTGTAGAAATACTACATTTATGTGACCTGTTTAGGCTAGGCTGCGTAGAGGTTGCGGACACTTTTACATAGGCAGCCTTAGTGCATCACGTTCAGGAAAAAATCAGCTTTAATTTGATATATGAGTGATGAGAGTACGCGATGAGTGTAGAAATACTTCTTTTATGTAACCTGTTATGCCAGGCTGCCTACAGGTTGCTGCCACTTTTACATAGGCAGCCTTAGTGCATCACTTTCAGAAAAAAATCAGCTTTAATTTTATATATACGTGATAAGTGTACGCCATGAGTGTAAAAATACTACATTCACGTGATCTGTTTAGGCCAGGCTGTCTAGAGGTTGCGGCCACTTTTACATAGGCAGCCTTAGTGCATCACGTTCAGGAAAAAATCAGCTTTAATTTGATATATACGTGATGAGTGTACGCAATGAGTGTAGAAATACTACATTCATATGTCCTGTTTAGGCCAGGCTGCCTGTAGGTTTCGGGCACTTTTACATACGAAGACTTAGTGTATCACGTTCAGAAAAAAATGTGCTTTAATTCGATATATACGTGATGAGTGTACGCTATGAGTGTAGATAAATTACGGTGGGATCTTAGACTATTACTCCCTAAAAAAATTAAATTGTTATAGCTCCAATTACAATTGAGCTGCAAAGTATTAATGCTTTGCTTGCATTAAGAGCGATAATTCCTTTATTACACTTTATTATTTTCTAAATAATCGATTCGGACAGCCAATTACAAGTTTACAGAGAATCGTCCATATAAATCAAGGCTTTCCATTGAAATTTCATTTCAGTTTTTACAAATTCTAAATTTTTAAATTCATATTTTAAAACTTCGAAAAACAGGACATACACTAAGCAGAGGTTCCCAAAGTTCTCAGACAATAGCGGACCCCTTAGCGAAAATTACTAACTTTGCGGGCCACCCCCCCCCCCCTCTCTCTCTCTCTCTCTTTGTTACGCCCTGCGTATACGTAAAGTTTTTTTTTATCCCTATGAATATGCTTTCGTTTTGAATTAAAATGTTACTCGTCCTTCAATTTCAACTATTTTTTATGTTTTAGCAGGATAGCACCGCGGACACCCTGACATGAGCTCGAGGACCCCAGGGGGTCCGTGGACAGCACTTTGGAAAATTCTGCAATAAGGGATTTTGCGTAAGATATGCTTTTTCTGTTAGACATAAAAAAACTGATTCTTGATTATACTTATCTAAGGAGATGAGAGTTTTTTTAACCAATTCCAGTTAGACACTTGTCTTTAGATAGGAAACGTATAGGATATTACCTCTTTCAGACCGCAGGGAGGCTAAATGAAAAAAAGAAATTCCAAATAAAATGCCTCAAAAAATAGTTAATGACTTAAAAGTGCACAGAAATCATTATATAATTGGTAAAATCGTTTCAATCAAAATCGAGATGAAGTCATTATGAGCTAATTTATTTAAGAACAATTTCTAACATTAACTAATGTAAAAGATTATTAATCTTAATGTTTTTATTTTTAAAATAGCGTTTAGCTAATTGTGTTCAGAGACCAGACTGTGCTAATGAGATTATCATTACAGGCAAATTGTGACTTCAAAAATTTCCTCAATTTTGATCTTTACCTGTCTTTTAACTTAACATAATATTCAAATGTAAGCCGTTTTCACAAAACAGTACATTTAAAACATCTATTTCAAACAACGCTGAAAGTTCACTTTTCGAAAATAACAATATCGAATGTGACCTTTCTTCCCCTCCCCTGTGCTTTTTTATATCTGATATTAATTAATGTATTTATAGTTTCTTTTAAAATACATAAATATAATATCTTTCACTAAAATTTTAAATGAAAAGCTTCAAGGAAAAAAAATCGCTTGAACCTGCCAAGGATAACTTTTTTTTTTTTTTTTGCTTAGAACAAAACCGGCAATTTTTCTGGAACTTAAACACAGATGACAATACATGCTTAGAGCGAGCCTTTACCGAGGGAAGAATGGCTGCAGCTCGGAAGCTAAGTAAATACTTTTTGTCAAATCTAAAAGCAAACTAAATTGGTTTCTAGCTTTGAAGTATTCTTTCTCTTTATCCCTTTTAAGTGCCTACAAATGCTATTGATCGAAAATAAATCTCAAAACTTTTACAATGAAGCTCAGAACTTTTAGTTTTATCTCGGAAAATATCGACTTTTATTATAGGTAAAACCCTTGAGCGAAAAAAGAAATATCTATTAAAGTTGCGTCCTTCCGTAAATTTAATTTTTCCTTACACATTAGGGTGGGCCGAAAAAACACTTTTTTTTATTTCGAATTTGTAATAGCGCGGAAAAGTTGCGAATTATGAAGACAAAAAGAAGGAAAAAAAAATTATCGAAATCGGTTTATATCTTCCGATCGCGCATAAGGCCTAAAGTTTGACAAAAATTGAAAAAACTTCATTTTCGCGATTTTTTTTTTAAATTTTTGAATTTGATGTTTTCGAAATGTAATAGTGCGGAAAAGTAGCTAATTGTAAAGACAAAACGAAGGAAAAAAAATTATCGAAATCCATTGATATCTTCCGATCGCGCATAGGGCCTAAAATTTGACAAAATATGAAAAAAACTTCATTTTTGCGATTTTTTTGAAAAAATTTTGAATGAAATGTTTTCATAATTTTTTCGCGCGGAAAAATTTATAATTATGAAGGCAAAAAAAGAGATAAAAAGGAGGAAAAAAATTATCGAAATCTATTAATATCTTCCGGTCGTGCCTAGGGCCTAAACTTTAACAAAATATGAAAAAACACCATTTTTGCTATTTTTTGTTTAATTTTTTGAATTAGATGTTTTCGTAATGCAATAGTTTGTAACGTTTACTAATATAGCCTTAAAACATTGTGCTTTGATTTTGTTTTGGTCAGTTAATATCTTCCGGTTGCGCATTAACCCCAAAATTACTCAAAATAATAATTAAAAAAGTTTTTTTTTTACGCGTTTTTGGTTTTTGATGAATAATTTTTTGTGAAACAACCGTAGTATTTTTTGAGACTGACAGTAATATAGAAAAAAAAACTACCACAGGTTCAGTCGATGTTATCCAGTTGCGAAAAGCTTTAGAAACTCTCATGCGCAGACGTCGGGCAGCAATCCAGGCAACGTCGCTCGCCTGGCTACGGCTCTCTTCCACTCCATCGCCGCCTTCCTAGGACCATGTCGGCTGTCTGCCTATACTGTTTTTTCACTCTGCGCTTCTATGTAGTAATCACAGTGTACTATTATTTAGTTCAATCTAGCTGTTTTCATTTTGAAATTCTTGTAGTCTTCTGTAATGATGTAGTTTCCTGCTGTGTGTGGACTCTGTGATTTAACAAAAAGTTATGTAATAACAAGACAAATACTCTCATAACAAGACAAATATTTGGCTGCCCCACTTTTGGCACTCCAAAGAACTGCCATCAACCTAACTGCCTACTGGCGAAGACACCATTATTAATTTATAGTGCCAAATTTAACCTTCCTTGAGTACGGCACCTAATGATGTCCTTGCCAGTGGACGGCTTGTTTGATGGCAGTTCTTTTGGAGTACCGAAAGTGGGGCAGCCAAATATTTGTCTTGTTATTAGAGTATTTGTCTTGTTATTTGGCCCGGCAATTGTATAACTTTTTCGTTAAATCACCGAGTTCACACAGAGCAGAAAACTACATCATTACAGAAGACTACAAAAATTTCAAAATGAAAACAGCTAGATTAAACTAAATAATAGTACACTGCGATTACTACATAGAAACGCAGACTGAAAAAACAATATAGGCAGACAGCTGACGTGGTCTTAGGAAGGCGGCGATGGAGTGGAAGAGAGCCGTAGCCAGGCGAGTGACGTTGCCTGGATTGCTGCCCGACGTCTACGAATGAGAGTTTCAAAGGCTTATCGCAAATGAATAATATCGACTGAACCTGTGGTAGTTTGTTTTTCTACATTATTGTCAGTCTGTCTTAAAAAATAATACGGTTGTTTCACAAAAAAATTATTCATCAAAAACCAAAATCGCGTAGAAATGTAACTTTTTTTAAATTATTATTTTGGGTAATTTTGGGGTTAATGCGTGACCGGAAGATATTAACTGACCAAAACAAAATCAAAGCACAATATTTTAAGGCTATATTAGTAAACGTTACAAACTATTGCATTACGAAAACATCTAATTCAAAAAATTAAACAAAAAATCGCAAAATTGATGTTTTTTCATATTTTGTCAAAGTTTAGGCCCTAGGCACGACCGGAAGATATAAATAGATTTCAATAATTTTTTTCCTCCTTTTTATCCCTCTTTTTTTCTTCATAATTATAAATTTTTTCGCGCGAAAAAATTATGAAAACATTTCATTCAAAATTTTTTCAAAAAAAATCGCAAAAATGAAGTTTTTTTCATATTTTGTCAAATTTTAGGCCCTATGCGCGATCGGAAGATATCAATGGATTTCGATAATTTTTTTTTTCCTTCGTTTTGTCTTTACAATTAGCTACTTTTCCGCACTATTACATTTCGAAAACATCCAATTCAAAAATTTAAAAAAAAAATCGCCAAAATGAAGTTTTTTCAATTTTTGTCAAACTTTAGGCCTTATGCGCGATCGGAAGATATAAACCGATTTCGATAATTTTTTTTCCTTCTTTTTGTCTTCATAATTCGCAACTTTTCCGCGCTATTACAAATTCGAAATAAAAAAAAGTGTTTTTTCGGCCCACCCTATTACACATATCTTCGTTTAAATCACTATTTTTGAGTTACATTTTATGTATTCTTTAAGATCTCTTTGAAAAATATAGAAATTCTGTAAGTAAAAACCTCGAAAAAAAGAAGAAGAGAAGAATTTAAAGAAGGGCGTCTTCCCTCCCAAATTAGTCTCTGTTTTTAGGTTGAAACTTGTGCCTAAAATCAGTTGCTGTGTTTGAATACTTTTGTGTTAAATATTGAAAGTTATGATTTATTTAAGCATTTTCTGAGATTTCAGTACGTTAAAAAAGGAATGTCGTTTTTACGGTACAATACAGCTAATTTTATAGTAATAAACTGTAAAATTTCAACTTTTACAGAAACTAAAGTGTATACAGTAATAAACTGTAAAACTCCTAGTTTCACAGTTGCTTACTGCGCATTTTACAGTTTCAAACACTGTTGTTTCTACAGTATAATACAGCTAAATTTTAATGCAATAAACTGTAAAATTTCTAACTTTACTCTAAGAAACTGTAAAGTTACTAGTTTTACTGGTTACTTCTGTGCATTTCAAAGTTTTAAATTGGAACCTCGGCTGCCAGTATTGCACTGTAAACACAACAGTTCATTTTTCGTAGTGAGTACGTTATGCTATTATCCAATAAAAGTTACTTTACCAAGCACTCCCTCCTTCCCTCCAGCAACCAGTATAAATTTTGTTTCGAAATCTACAGCTCGCACACTCTTTATCCAAGCCCCATTTTGTAAAGGTCTCCACTATCTGATTTTCTTAAGTAAAACCCTCCGCGTATTTGCGCATGCGTCAGGTCTTCTCTATTCTTACCAAAATAGGGTGATAGGCAAGATAATAATGATAGAAAGAATAATAAGAAGCATTTTGAGCCATATCAAACAACGCAGTACGATGCTGATTTCAAATACATAGTTTAGTTGAATATGTCAAAAGGATCGCAAATGCAAGTTTTAGATTGAAAACTTCGGAAAGTTCCTACTAACAACCCATCACCCCTTTTAAAAGTGTAATGGTTCGCGAGTGCTAGGCACGGTTTTCATGGACGGACAGTACCTCCAATGTATTAGAAAGATTAGTACTTTTTTTTTGTCTTAGTTCAGATATTAAGAAAAAAAAGAATGTAGGTCATTTTTCAAAAAGTAGTACATGCAATTTTCTGTAAAAACTTTAAACAATAATTCATTTTACGACATTTCATAACTGCAGTAAAAATATATCTATTCAGCTTTGACCAAAATTTCTATTTTACCTTTTTTTTTGTTCGAAGCATCTGAATTCTTACCTTTTGTGGCATGTACGACTTGTTTAATTGTCAAAAATTTAACTTTTTAGTAATTATTTCTTCCACAAGTGTCTCAAATACTAAATATTTAAGTTTCATAAACTTTTTACATTGTGATTTAGTTTGTTGTAGTGGGATATTAAATTACACGACACGTAATAAAGTCTTACCTCCGTTACCCAAAGATAAAATGAAATTTTTCATTGACAGAAGGCAGAACTGGCATCACACTTTATTTCCCATGATACAAGTCACCCATTTTGTTTACTTTTAGCTACAAATAAATTATAAGATTTTAGTTTAGAATCAAAACGGCAGACTTCTTTTCAAAAACCAAGTTTGATTAATCAAAAATCTCACTTCTGTGAGATTGAATTTCAGGCATGTAAATAATGTAAAAATCGAAGTGTTTGTATTTTTTTATACTTAATAAATTGTAACAACAAAGAATAAATTTCTTTTGCTGAAAAATGTATCCATTAGGACTATTTTTATTGAGTTCCTCACCCCAGGATATTTCTTGTCACACAATTGAGGATAAGTAATGGAGGTAAAATTCATTAATTTTTACCAAATTTTGAGTTATTAAAACTATATTCTCAAGCTTACTGCTTAGTGAAGATGGTTAACTATTTACAGTTATTTTTATGGCAGTAATTGTTAATTTTCTTAATATATCAGTTCTGTGATTATAGTTGTTTTTATATTTTTATTTATCAATTTATCAGTAAAATAATTAAAATTTATTAGGGCCATTGTTTATGGTTACTTTGAATAAGTAAAAGTTTCATCTAAAAAAGAAAAAAAAAATGAGGAAATGTTTTTTGACTCAAAAGTTATACTGGATAACTCATGTGTAAAATACAAATATGTAAGTCGGAAAAGAGCAAAACAGTAGAAATTCGGCATTTGCGAATGAAGTTTTCCTGTTTGGTAGCATCTTCGGCAAATGGGTTCTACAGAAAAAGTGAAAAACCCGTAGCTAAATGCAGAAGAGGATACATACTACTATTTTAGGAGAGCAGTCATACTGAAGAATATAGAGTTGTGAACGAAAAATTTCTGGAATTGCTTGGAAGTCAATAAAAAGCACTAAATCAGCCAGGAATAATTCATTTAGTAGGGCATAAACGTCACTGATTAATTTCATTCGCAATGACAACTAGTATTTCAAATGTTTACTCCTAAAAATAATAATTAAATTTAAAAGATTACTGCAATCATCCACATTTTATTCTTGAAGTATTTGAACACAGTGCGGATGGATAAGATCGTCGACGGTTAAGGGAAACCCTCCTTCTGTATCCTTTCGTGGCTAAACGAATATATGATATTCAAAAGAAAAAAAATGACTTTTTAAGCAAAAACAAAGAGGTAATTGAGCAAAAATGCGTAGTGAAGAAGCAATAATAACTTTGAAAAAGATCGTAAATGAAAATATGATATCTAAAACCCATGAACCATAAAAGAAGAATTTTTGTTTTCAAATGCTCTTCTCATATCATTGAAACAATTTAAACTAGCTGTCGTGGCCGTCACGAAACTTTCTTCTATATCTATCTTATGAATTCCAGTTACAAAATAAAATACGTACTCGCCCGAATAATTGGAAACAGCACCAATTTCCCAATTATCGTAATAACCCTGCAAATGCAGAATCAATGAGCGAAATTGGAAATCATTACAAAAGCCTTGTTTAGATTAATTGCAAACATTTTATTTGTTAGTCAAAAGAAATTGGCAACAGTTAAAAATTTCAAATCATTGAAAGTTTTCAGCTGTTTTGATAATTAAATAGCGTGAAAGCGATTTTTTAATGAATTAATTTTTCGCATTGTTGACTAAGCGCAAAAATCACCCCACCCTCCCCCTGGGGAGATTGGCGCTAAAATTTATTCGATGCCTGTTTCCATATTGGGTTAGTGTTATTCCAAATTTCATTCAAATCGCAGCAATATTTCCCGAGATACAGTAGGTGCAATGACAAAATAAGCACTTTTGATTGCTCCACCCCCCTTTGAGATATGGACACACAAATTAAATCAGCACCTATACTCAGTAGGGTCTACCTATGGACCAATTTTCGTTTGATTCCGCCGGTTACTTCCTGAGATATAGCAATCAACCCCGCGCAGAACACGTGCGATTGCTCCACCCCCCTTCGAGATATTGACAAACAAATTAAATCAACACCTGTACTCAGTAGGGTCTACCTATGGACCAATTTTTGTTTGATTCTGCCGGTTACTTCCTGAGATATAGCAATCACCCTCGCGCAGAACACGTGCGATTGCTCCACCCCCCTTCAAGATATTGACAAACAAATTGAATCAGCACCTGTACTCAGTAGGGTCTACCTATATACTAATTTTCGTTTAATTCCGCCGGTTACTTTCTGAGATATAGCAATCACCCCCGCGCAGATCACGTGCGATTGCTCCTCCCCCCTTGGAGGAATTCGCTAAAAAAAAGTCAGGTGCACCAGTTCACATGGTGGTACATATGTGCAAAAATTTTTGTTCGATTTCATGCAGTAGTTTTTGCTCTAGCGCGGCCACAAAAACTGGTCACACACATACAGACTCACACACAGACAGACAGACACACAGACAGACACACAGACAGACATTTTCCAAAAATGGTCGAAATGGACTCAGCGCACCTCAAAACGTGCAAATCCGTCAAAATTCGACATTCGAAAATTTTCACGAAACCAATACTTTCTTCTATATATTAGATATAGAAGAAAGTAAAAATTAAAAAATGTATGTAGAAACTTATTAAATTTATCTTCAATCTAATTCCTCAATTAATTGAATTAAATGTTAGTCACTTTGATGATTCTTTAAGCGTCCGGTTATTTTACTTCACGTACTATAAGTTTAAAATACTCTAAACGTCAGGGCTAGTTTGATCATAAAACTGTGTTTAAAAAACCTGGTATGGTTCCCACACTACTTCCTTTTACGTGTAAATTTCTTAGTAGATGCTTTAAGTGTTAAACTAGTGCTTGGAGTGAGCAAGATAACAGTTCAAACATTTGCACCCCTAGTATTGCCACGAAACAATGCGAAAAAATATTTTACAATGATTAATTTTCTAAATATCGCTGATTTTAACATCATTCAGTGAATTTTTCGCAAAATATCGCCAATAACGCCAAATTGAACCCAAATTCAATAATAATTTTTTTTCTTAGAATTTGTCGACAAGTTGGCGTCAAACACTTTGCGACCAAAAGCTTGGTGATATATCGCCAAATGGTCGCGCCTATTCACATCATTTAAGTCTTCATTGAAATTAACATTGGTTTACACAAAAAAGGGAGTAAAACACCCCCTTAGGAACATTTGAATGCAACCACAATAAGAGATGCACAACTAGACCCCACTCAGAGTCTACATACCAAACTAAAAGCTTCTACGCCATATAATTTTTGAGTTATGCGATATACATACATACGCACATTCCATACGTACATACAGACGTGACGAGAAAACTACTCGGGGGGTGGTTGAAAAGGATTTTTCGTCTGGTTATATGTTGACAGGTACATATGCACGTACTGACAGGTCGAAAAAACTACTCAACATTCATTGGGGAGTGAGCAAAATCAAAATTTAGACCCAAATTTCAGTGAATTTTTTCGCGATCACAATACTTCCTTTACTACGTAAAAGGAAGTGAAAATCGTTATTATGATCATTGTACTGGCAATTTTATGACATAAGTTCGTCAAAATTGATAACCTTATGCGAATGAAATCGTCGAAACTGTTTTCTCTCTCAATGGAGAAGGTACTTCATCACTTTTACGAGCCTCAATTCAAAAAGAGACGATATTACTTCCAAGAAAAGAAAGTTAGATATTGCGGCACTCATAGTCATGCAATTGCTCTAAATATACAGGGTGTCCACTCCAATCGTGGACCAATAGCTAATTTCTAAACCGTTAGAGATAAGCATATAGTTTATTTAGGAAAAAATCTCCAAATTATGAAAGGAATTTTGGGTCTATTCAATGTTTTTCAAAAAATCAAATTTTGAAAGAGTTACGAAATTAAAATTTTTATACAGCCCTCCAGTCCTATCAATCATATTTAATAAAACATTCTTGACACTGTAACGTTTAAAACTAAAAAAAAATCACTCCTCTACCACAAAAATTGACCGAGTTATGACGTTTTGAAAAATTAAGCTTTTGCATTATTTCATGACGTCATCGAGAGATCGCTAAAGGGACCGTATGCGAAATCCTTCAAAATCTTGATTTTTCAAAATGTCATAACTCGGTCAATTTTTATGGTAGAAGAGTGATTTTTTTTTAGTTTTAAACGTTACAGTGTCAAGAATGTTTTACTAAATATGATTGATAGGACTGGGGGGCTGTATAAAAATTTAAATTTCGTAACTCTTTCAAAATTTGATTTTTTGAAAAGCATTGAATAGACCCAAAATTCCTTTCGTAATTTGGAGAGTTTTTCCTAAATAAACTCTATGCTTATCTCTAACGGTTTAGAAATTAGCTATTGGTCCACGATTGGAGTGGACACCCTGTATTTAATGCCAAATATAGAGCTCATCAACGTTAAGGCACGTTAAATAATAATCATTGAAGATCGGTTCACCACAATGGCCGTAAAACATAAGAATTCCGTAGAAAGTTTTGATGATGCGTGAAACTTAAAAAGTTTTGAATTAATACCAGCTGCATTCCTTTCAGGTGAGTTATATTTTTGCAATTAAAGTTAAATATTTTCACAAATAAAATGTTTTCTAAAACTGACGACTTTTTTTAAATAGAATGTTCTTTTTATTTTTCATGGTCATTAAAAATTATGATTGTTTTCTTAAATTATTAAAATTAAACATTTTCATTAACCCTTGTTTTCAATTTCTGCATATTTTTCATTAATTTAAAAGGTAAAATGTTTAACGAAAAGTATTACAATGCATTTTAACTGAATGATTCGTTTTTACTTTCTTCTATATCTAATATATAGAAGAAAGTATTGGTTTCGTGAAAATTTTCGAATGTCGAATTTTGACGGATTTGCACGTTTTGAGGTGCGCTGAGTCCATTTCGACCATTTTTGGAAAATGTCTGTCTGTGTGTCTGTCTGTGTGTCTGTCTGTCTGTGTGTGAGTCTGTATGTGTGTGACCAGTTTTTGTGGCCGCGCTAGAGCAAAAACTACTGCATGAAATCGAACAAAAATTTTTGCACATATGTACCACCATGTGAACTGGTGCACCTGACTTTTTTTAGCGAATTCCTCCAAGGGGGAAGGAGCAATCGCACGTGATCTGCGCGGGGGTGATTGCTATATCTCAGAAAGTAACCGGCGGAATTAAACGAAAATTAGTCCATAGGTAGACCCTACTGAGTACAGGTGCTGATTCAATTTGTTTGTCAATATCTTGAAGGGGGGTGGAGCAATCGCACGTGTTCTGCGTGGGGTTGATTGCTATATCTCAGGAAGTAACCGGCGGAATCAAACGAAAATTGATCCATAGGTAAACCCTACTGAGTACAGGTGCTGATTCAATTTGTTTGCCAATATCTCGAAGGGGGGTGGAGCAATCGCACGTGTTCTGCGCGGGGGTGACTGCTATATCTAAGGAAGTAACCGGCGGAATCATACGAAAATTGGTCCATAGGTAGACGCTATTGAGTGCAGGTGCTGATTCAATTTGTGTGTCAATATCTCAAAGGGGGTGGAGCAATCAAAAGTGCTTATTTTGTCATTGCACCTACTGTATCTCGGGAAATATTGCTGCGATTTGAATGAAATTTGGAATAACACTAACCCAATATGGAAACAAGCATCGAATAAATTTTGGCGCCAATCGCCCCAGGGGGTGGGTGGGGTGATTTTTGCGCTTAGTCAACAATGCGAAAAATTAATTCATTAAAAAATCGCTTTCACGCTATTAAATTATCAAAACAGCTGAAAACTTTCAATGATTTGAAATTTTTAACTGTTGCCAATTTCTTTTGACTAACAAATAAAATGTTTGCAATTAATCTAAACAAGGCTTTTGTAATGATTTCCAATTTCGCTCATTGATTCTGCATTTGCAGGGTTATTACGATAATTGGGAAACTGGTGCTGTTTCCAATTATTCGGGCGAGTATACGTATTTTATTTTGTAACTGGAATTCATAAGATAGATATAGAAGAAAGTTTCGTGACGGCCACGACAGCTAGTTACTTTCTTCTATATCTAATATATAGAAGAAAGTATTGGTTTCGTGAAAATTTTCGAATGTCGAATTTTGACGGATTTGCACGTTTTGAGGTGCGCTGAGTCCATTTCGACCATTTTTGGAAAATGTCTGTCTGTGTGTGTGTGTGTGTGTGTGTCTGTGTGTGAGTCTGTATGTGTGTGATTAGTTTTTGTGGCCGCGATAGAGCAAAAACTACTGCATGAAATCGAACAAAAATTTTTGCACATATGTACCACCATGTGAACTGGTGCACCTGACTTTGTTTAGCGAATTCCTCCAAGGGGGGTGGAGCAATCGCACGTGTTCTGCGCGTGGGTGAGTGCTATATCTCAGGAAGTAACCGGCGGAATCAAACGAAAATTGGTCCATAGGTAGACCCTACTGAGTACAGGTGCTGATTCAATTTGTTTGTCAATATCTCCAAGGGGGGTGGAGCAATCGCACGTGTTCTGCGCGGGGGTGATTGCTATATCTCAGGAAGTAACCAGCGGAATCAAACGAAAATTGGTCCATAGGTAGACCCTATTGAGTACAGGTGCTGATTCAATTTGCGTGTCAATATCTCAAAGGGGGGTGGAGCAATCAAAAGTGCTTATTTTGTCATTGCACCTACTGTATCTCGGGAAATATTGCTGCGATTTGAATGAAATTTGGAATAACCCTAACCCAATATGGAAGCAAGCATCGATTAAATTTTGTCGCCAATCTCCTCAGGGGGAGGGTGGGGTGATTTTTGCGCTTAGTCAACAATGCGAAAAATTAATTCATTAAAAAATCGCTTTCACGCTATTTAATTATCAAAACAGCTGAAAACTTTCAATGATTTGAAATTTTTAACTGTTGCCAATTTCTTTTTACTAACAAATAAAATGTTTGCAATTTATCTAAACAAGGCTTTTGCAATGATTTCCAATTTCGCTCATTGATTCTGCATTTGCAGGGTTATTACGATAATTGGGAAATTGGAGCTGTCTCCAATTACTCGGGCAAGTACGTATTTTATTTTGTAACCGGAATTCATAAGATAGATATAGAAGAAAGTTTCGTGACGGCCACGACAGCTAGTTTACTTCCTTTTACGTAGCAAAGGAAGTATTGTGATCGCGAAAAAAAAAATCACTCAAATTTGAGTCTAAATTTTGATTTTGGTCACCCCCGAATGAATATTTAGTAGTTTTTTCGACCTGTCAGCACGTGCATATGTACCTATCAACATATAAGCAGCCGAAAAATCATTTTCAACTACTCCCGAGTTAATTACGACGAGTTTTCTCGTGACGTCTGTATATACGTATGTACGGATGTATGTGCGTATGTATGTGTGTCGCATAACTCAAAAACTGTATGCCGTAGAAGCTTCTAGCTTGGTATGTAGGCTCTGAGAATGGTCTAGTTGCGCACCTCTCCTTGTGGTTGCATTAGAATGTTCCCAAGGGGGTGTTTTACCCCTTTTTGGGGGTAAATCAGTGTTAATTTCAATGCAGACTCAAGTGATATGAATTGGCGCGACCACTTGGCGATATGTCGCCAAGCTTTTGTTCGCCAAGTGTTTTACGCCAACCTGGCGACATATCGCCAAGTTGGTGACAAATTTGGCGAAAAAATTATTTTTTGAATTTGGGTTCAACTTGGCGCTATTGGCGATATTTTGCGAAAAATTCACTGAATGATATTAAAATCAGCAATGTTTAGAAAATTAACCATTGTAAAATATTTTTTGCATTGTTTCGTGGCAGATTAGGGGAGTAAATATTTGAATTGTTACCTTGCTCACTCCAAGCACTTCTTTAACACTTAAGGCAACTACTAAGAAATTTACACGTAAAAGGAAGTAGTGTGGGGTCCATACCAGATTTTTTACTTACATCTTATTTTAATGAATTTAAAACATTTTGCCCGATTGTTTCATGAAATGATATATCCTTTGATATAGAACTGTCTCAACGTTACGCAGTTTCATATCATTTACATGGTCAAGAACTGCTCATTCGTTTTTCTGTACCCTGTTGTATCGTGGATTACTTTTCAATACATGGATGGGTTGGCTTAACCACAAAAACGAAGAAAAAATATTATACGAACTTCAGAAACACAATTTATTAAAATTTTGATTTGAAACACTTCGTTCGTGTAACTTTTCTCGATGGCTAAACTTAAAATTAAAAAAAAGAAGTTTGAAAAGATTGTGAAGTTAGAATGAATCTCTTAAAACATTTGAAACTTTAATGTTTAGACTAGTCAGATTATGCTTCCTTTTCGATATAAAAGTGTAATTTTTTTTTACTTTATGAATTTACGATTAAACATTCATGAACTTTTTCTTTTGCAAATTTTAACTGACAGCAAAATCTTCGTTAGCATATATACACAGAGAAGAGATATCTAAAACAGAGTTTTTAAATTCAAGAGAATGAAATATAATACTACATAAGAAAAAATTACAAAACCGGTTTAAAAATGCAAAATACAGCCTAAAAATTTACAATACTTTTTTAGCTTCCCATTTACTTATTCTGCATATACAACTAGAGGGCTGTCCGGATTATGCGAAGTCCGGTTTAACGGGGTCCGGATCAATAAGAGTTCACTGCAAGAGCATAAAAAAAGTAGTTCAAAAATCAACGAATGAATCTGAAACAGAAATATTTTCTACAATATTACAATATTACCTGCGAAGATGCACAGCAGAAAATCTGAAAAGAAATTCACTTCGGATTCGGAACATAAGCGTTGAACACTAACTCGTAAAATTTTATATTCATGAGTTCTCGCACAAAAGTATAAGAATGTCGTATTGGAAATACCATTTTCTTAATAATAAAGATATGTAAAGGGCTGAGTGTTTTCAAAAGTTGGGAGAGAATATGGCTTTTCGTTTGCTTGAAGTGGTGCGCTAATGCATTTCACGAAAACGTTCTATCTGAAAACAGCATTCGAATCTCAAAAATTTGTTTTATTTCAAATTCGATGTAGTTTGAAGCGATTTCCATCCCAAAGCTTTTCCAGTTTTGTCGAAAGCTTACACTGAAACTCATAAATAAATATTATTCCTAAATGGAATACTTGACAGAAGTATTTCTTCCGGTTGTCAATTTGGTTTACATTTTACATATTTTTAGTCTTGGTTTGATCTTAAAGCAGTATATTTTTAAACTAGTTATTGAACTTTGAAAACAATAAAAAATATCAGTTCAAGATCTCTTCCTGACTCTCTCTCTCTCATGATGTACTACAGTCAAACCCCTCTATAGCGAACCAGGGAAATAACGAACCCCCGGTTATAGCGAACCTTTTCATTGGTCCGATCTAAAACTCTGGGTCAGTAATGTAACTTTGTGCGCTTATAACGATCCACAAAGCCTGAAAAATCGGCTATAACGATCCTAAAAAATTGGCGAAACAAAATGCGCACTTTGCAAGAAATTTTCCCTCTCAAAATCTATTGTCACCAGCGTTTTTGCTAATGAAAAAACATAAACGATTGTAAGAAATTACAAAAAGCAGAAAGAGAAACTGTGGACAGTTTTTTTGTGTCTGAAAACATTGACAAAATATAGACGTACGCAAATTATGATGTTCACTATAGCATATTACCGAATTCCAACTATTTTTGGGAAATTCGGATATAGTGAACCCTCGGTTATAACGATCACTCAAGTGGATCCGTTGAGGGTTCGTTATAGCGGGGTTTGACTGCAGTAATAAATTTCAAAAACACAAATTTTGCACTCAGTTTTTCCAATTCGAATTGAAGCACCTAAAAACAAAGGTATGTAAATGCAAAAACGAAATTTTGGAGCTGATTGGTGCAAACCACAAAAGAAGCTATCACCTGTTTTATACATTTTAATTAAGGTCACTAAAGTATGTCGATATGTTAGATACAGATTTTAACTCATTAATTCATGCGATTAAGCATGAAAAAGAAGTTTGACGTAAAAATTAAGTTTATTTTTCTAGTTCTTTAATAGCTGAGAATGCCAGCAGAAAAAGTTTTTAAATTCTTCTGCGGCATAGGTTATCTATAGTTAACCCTTTTGAAATGTATATGAAAAAAGACATTATGCAAAATACGCATTCAATTATGCACAACCCTAAAGGTGTTAATCGTTAGAAATTCTTGACGAATTAAGGTAAAAAGGAGAGAAATAAAATACAGCACGCTAAAAGAAAATACAAAATAAGAACAAGAAGTTCTGTCAAGAACTAAACGAGCCTACTTTCCCGTACATCGACATCGGCATTCTGGCATCTGATCATTATTCTCTTGATTATCTGAGACTTAAAATTATGTCAAACATACCTTTTTAGCACTTAGAGCTGATTTCGAAAAGCAAAACATACCCTTTTCATCAGATGAAATAGACACGTAAAAAGTAATTAACGAATAAATAAAGTTTTGTCGCACCTTTTAAAGAGTGTAACTGTTACAGTTCCTCAGTAAAAAAAATCCTCCATCGTTTTCAAAAAAAAAAAATAATAATAATAATAATAATAATAAAATACTAAATAAATAAATAAATAAAAGTACAAAGAGCATCAAAACACATTTTATCAAAGAAAGAAAAGAAAAAAAAACTCGTCCGTTAATAAAATGTCTCGAATTTCACTTTTAATCTGTTGCCAGTTGTTAAATATAAATAAAGAATAAAATGTTCTCGTGAATGAAAAATTTTTGTTACAAAAAAAACATCGTCTGCCAAAAAAAAAAAATAATAATAAATAAAATAAAACAAATGAATAAATAAACAAAAAATCGTCTGCACAGTCAGTAATTTTTTTTCTGAGCCTGCATTTCCGCCATGTTCGCGGAGTCGGAGTCGGAATCAGAGTCCTCACAGAAGATTACTCAGAAAAGTACGTTACAAACATTATTTATCAAAACCATTTTCTTACAAAGCTAGTTTGAAGGAAATCCGACTTTAAGTTCAGGATCAACATTCAACTTAAATTCCCCGTAGACGATAATGTTAATTTTTTTTCTGAACGGTTCAATATTGACCGAAAAATGGTTCAAATCAAAAAGCGAAATATGGGAATGTATGGGAAAGCCTCTCCGAGATCTTTCAAACAAAAAAAAGTTTATTCCATTCGGACGGTTCACTCAAAAGTTATTAGGTGGGGAAAGGTTGCTTGAACGGTTCAATGTTGAACGAAAAAGTGTTCAAATTGAAAATTTAAGTACGGTAATGAAGTATCCTTGCTGAGATCCTTCGAACAAAAAAAAGTTTATTTAAATCGGACTGTTCACTCAAAAGATATTAGGGGTGACAGCTTGATTGAGCGGTTCAATGTTGAACGAAAAATTGTTCAAATCGAAAATGTAGAAACGGGAATAAAGTATCCTTGAAAAGATCTTTCGAACAAAAAAAAAGTTTGTTCAAATCGGATTGTTCACTCAAAAGTTAGCATCGCGGGACCGGTTGTTTGAACGGTTCAAAGTTGAACCAAAAATTGTTCAAATCGAAAAATCAAATATGGGAATGAGCTGCACTCGCTGAGATCTTTCGAACAAAAAAAAATTATTCCATTCGGACGGTTCATTCAAAAGTTATTAGGTGGAGAAAGGTTACTTAAACGGTTCAATGTTGAACCAAATGTGTTCAAATTGAAAATTTAAATACGGTAATAAAGTATCCTTGCCGAGATGCTTCAAACAAAAAAAAGTTTGTTTAAATCGGACTGTTCATTCAAAAGTTATTAGGGGTGACAGCTTGATTGAGCGGTTCAATGTTGAACGAAAAATTGTGCAAATCGGAAATGTAAATACGGGAATGAAGTACCCTTGAAAAGTTCTTTCCAACAAAAAAAAGTTTGTTCAAATCGGACTGTTCATTAAAAAGTTAGTATCGCGGGACCGGTTTTTTGAACGGCTGAAAGTTGAGCCATAAATTGTTCAAATCAAAAAATCAAATATGGGAATGAACTGTACTCGCCGAGATCTTTCCAACAAAAAAAAGTTTGTCCAAATCGGACTGTTCATTCAAAAGTTATTAGGGGGGGACAGACAGACCGACCGACCGACCGACCGACACACAAATTCCCCATCTCAATACCCTACTTTCAAATTTTTAATTTTTCGATATTTATTTTACCTTTTTATTTTTTGGACCTGCCGATATTTTTTGTACTTGGCGATATTTTTTGTCTTGGCGATATTTTTTGGACTTGGCGATATTTTTTAGATGCATTAAGCCACTTTTAATACTTTTTTCGTCTTTCTTTTATTTTTAACGGGAAAGTAGGCTAAAAAGCGAAATGCAAAAGAGAAGAAGAAAAATTAAGATGCGTTATGTACTCTAGAAAGGTAAACAAGAAGTTCTGTCAAGAACTAAACGAGCCTACTTTCCAGTACATCGACATCGGCATTCTCGCATCTGATCATTATTCTCTTGATTATCTGAGACTGAAAATTATGTCAAACATACCTTTTTAGCACTTAGAGCTGATTTCGAAAAGCAAAATATGCCCCTCTCATCAGATGAAATAGACACGTAAAAAGTAATTAACGAATAAATAAAGTTTTGTCACACCTTTTAAAGAGTGTAACTGTTACAGCTCCTTCGTAGAAAAATCCTCCATCGTTTTCAAAAAAAAAAAATAATAATAATAATTAAAAAAAATAAATAAATAAAAGTACAAAGATCATCAAAACACATTTTATCAAAGAAAGAAAAAAAAAGGAAAAAAAATCGTCCGTTAATAAAATGTCCGGAATTTTACTTTTAATCCGTTGCCAGTTGTTAAATATAAATAAAGAATAAAATGTTCTCGTGAATGAAAAATTTGTTACAAAAAAAATCATCTGCAAAAAAAATAATAATAATAATAAATAATAATAAATAAAATAAAACAAATGAATAAATAAACAAAAAATCGTCTGCACGTTCAGTCATTTTTTTTCTGAGCCTGCATTTCCGCCGTGTTCGCGGAGTCGGAGTCGGAATCAGAGTCCTCACAGAAGGTTACTTAGAAAAGTACTTTACAAACATTATTTATCAAAACCATTTTCTTACAAAGTTAGTTTGAAGCAGGGTTGGCAAGGTTTTGGACAGAAGGGTAAAAACCACGGTTTAAACCATGGTTTAAACCGTCCAGTCCAAAACCCATGTGTCCAAAACTGTCCTAAACTGTCCAAAACTCATTTTTAGTAAAATTTTATGTTTTGAACAAATATCACAAGCACAAAATTATACTTGAAGTTAAGACTTAATTTCTTTAATGTAAAGATTTAATTATGTACATAAAAACATATATAAGATTTGCAGCTGATACTAATCTAGCTACTTAGAAGTTACTATTCTTCATTAAAAAAGGAATTAGTTCTCTCAAGTTTATATTATTTTATTTTTAATACTAGCTAAACTTCTTTTAAATATAGATGCAAATGAGGGTGTTCAAAAGGACAATAATCGACTTAAATGCAAAAAATCAGTTTTGCAACTAATTAAACAGATACACAACATTTGAGAATGTTACAGCGTCATTAACTGAATATTTAATTATTTCACAAAATATTAGGAATAAATTTAAAAGTAGTACAATTCAAAAAAAAATATGTATATACATATGTACACATTAGTAATCTGGTTCAATTGGTCCTCTTAACATCCGATAACACATGACCAGTGTCTCGGGTATGTCTCGGGTATATTTAATTACATTTTTACAAGTGATTTTTGTTTTTTTAATTTGAAGCAATACGTCTTTTCGAGTTTGTCAGATACCACTATTTACGCCCGAGCACTTCATATATATATATTGTTAGAAACAAAATACACAGTATTAAAAACAAAAATCAAAAATAGAAAAATTTTCTCGAGTAGTGAAAAACATTTTATCATCAGTTTATTATTCTTCAATCTAAGGTTAAAAAAAATATTTGAACATCACTGAAAACATTATTGTAAAGAAACCACAAAAGACTTCAGTTTTACACATTTTGAGTTACAAATGGAGCTGAAATTATCTGCTTCAAGAGTTTTTTTGACAGTACTACCAATTCCTATTTTATGAAACTTTTATGCAGTGGAGTTATGAGTAAATTGTTCATTTTTTAAGGTATATTAAAATTACTAATATAATTAAATATTGTCAAATTTTAATTAATTACAACTAATTAACACTAAGAAACTAAGATGTATATGCATTATCAATATTACAGCTACTAGAAATTAGTCAGCTTAAAACCCCTTTGCCATGCTTTAGACAGTTTAAGACACTTTTGGACAGTTTAAGACATTTTTTGACAGTTTAAGACACTTTTGGACAGTAAAACCCACCTGTCCTGTCCAAAACCAGTTTTGGACGTCCAAAACCCCAACCCTGGGTTTGAAGGAAATCCGACTTTAAGTTCAGGATCAACATTCAACTTAAATTCCCCGTAGACGCTAATGTAATTTTTTTTTTCTGAACGGTTCACTATTGAACGAAAAATGGTTTGAATCAAAAAGCGAAATATGGAAATGTATGGGAAAGTCTCTCCGAGATCTTTCAAACAAAAAAAAGTTTATTCCATTCGGACGGTTCACTCAAAAGTTATTAGGTGGGGAAAGGTTGCTTAAAAGGTTCAATGTTGAACGAAAAATTGTTCAAATCGGAAATGTAGATACGGGAATGAAGTATTCTTGATGAGATATTTCGAACGAAAAAAAGTTTGTTCAAATCGGATTGTTCACTCAAAAGTTAGCATCGCGGGATAGGTTGTTTGAACGGTTTAAAGTTGAACCAAAAATTGTTCAAATCGAAAAATTCATATATAGGAATGAGCTGTACTCGCCGAGATCTTTCGAACAAAAAAAAGTTTATTCAATTCGGACGGTTCACTCAAAAGTTATTAGGTGGGGAAAGGTTGCCTGAACGGTTCAATGTTGAACCAAAAATGTTCAAATTGAAAATTTAAATACGGTAATAAAGTATCCTTGCCGAGTTGCTTCGAACAAAAAAAAGTTTGTTTAAATCGGACTGTTCATTCAAAAGTTATTAGGGGTGACAGCTTGTTTGAACGGTTCAATGTTGAACGAAACATTGTTCAAATCGAAAATGTAGATACGAGAATGAAGTACCTTGAAAAGATCTTTCGAACAAAAAAAAGTTTGTTCAAATCGGACTGCTCATTCAAAAGTTAGCATCGCGGGACAGGTTGTTTGAACGGTTCAAAATTGAACCAAAAATTGTTCAAATCGAAAAATTCATATATGGGAATGAGCTGTACTCGCCGAGATCTTTCCAACAAAAAAAAGTTTGTCCAAATCGGAATGTTCATTCAAAAGTTATTAGGGGGGGACAGACAGACCGACAGACCGACCGACGCACAAATTCCCCATCTCAATACCCTACTTTCAAATTTTTAATTTTTCGATATTCATTTTACCTTTTTATTTTTTTAACTTGGCGATATTTTTCGGACTTGGCGATATTTTTTCAACTTGGCGATATTTTTTGGACTTGGCGATATTTTTAGATGCATTAAGCTACTTTTAATACTTTGTTCGTCTTTCTTTTATTTTTAACGGGAAAGTAGGGTAAAAATGGAATGTAAAAGAAGTATTTAAAAGGGGAGAGTCGGGCAAAATGTCGAAAATTTCGTATAGACAAATATTGTTCCCCCAGTAACATTTTTTCACTTCAAGTTTAACCTCATTTTTAGGTTTTGTTTTCACACTGTATTAAATTATTTTTATTTATTTATTATTATTATTATTATTATTATTATTATTTTGTATTATTAGGCTTAAACATTGTTTGGAGCTTCAATAAGTTGCATGCATTCACTTCAAAGTTTAATCTCAGTTTTTTTTATGTTGTATTTAATTATTTTTTAACTGATTAATTTATGTATTCGCTCATTCATTTTTTGTATTCATTAGACTAACGCATTGCTTGGAACTTTTACAAGTTGCTTTGAACAGAAAATGTTCAAAGAAAATATTAGAGTTATTTAAAAATTTTGAAACAAGACGTACTTCTCAAAGTAAACAAGCTTAATTTTCCGAATAGAAACATCGATTTTCCAACGTTAACAATGTCTCTCTCATTAAGTCTGTACTCCAAATGATTTTAATACACATTTATAGCAACTTAAATCGTTAATTCATCACAAAGTAAATTTCTTACATGAGAAAATTAAATATATTAGTCATTATGATAACGGTATCAAACTTATTATCTCAAACTGTTAAGGCGCTTCATTTCAGAAAAACATAAAATCAATCACACCAACAATAAAATTTCACTTTAAACGATATACTTTCAGTAATAAAAATACTGATAATACTAATAAACTCTTTCATTAAACGCCAAATTATATTCCGTGATATCTACCATAAAATTTCCGCTAATAGTTAACTGTTAGCAAAACTTTCATATGATTTAGATTTCAATGTTTGAGAAGTAAATTTAACAATACTAAAAAGTGTTGCAAAAGTCTCATGATTCGCAATAGGGTACTCTTTAAATTGAGAACTTAAAACCATCGTTATTAAGTTGAAATTTATTTCTACCAAAGAAGAGTACAAAATTTAAAGAATTTTTATGGTGAACTTGAGTTAATACATTAAAACAAAGTAATAAATTACGCAACTCATTTTAACGCTGCTTGAGGCAAAATTAAGAGACCGACATTAGTCAAGTTCAATGGTTAAACTCTGGAATAGTTAAACATAATACACAATAGTTACATTAAATCAAAATTTCTCCTACTCACTGAGTTTCTAAGATTTTTACTATCTAAGTTTCTGTATTTATTCATTGAGCTAAATATAGTTTTCAGACTACATTCATTAATTGATGCATATTCAGGACCTAAATTAAATGAGTTTCTTCTCAAAACTTCTAATGATTCTCTAATCCTGTAATGATTGATAACATTTTAATTTTGAGGGTACGTTATTCTTCATTATCATCCAACCCTTGCTGGTGGTAATGGAATATTCTTCATTATTGCAAAGTGGATTAAGGCGAGCAAAATAATTTAACATGCTTGTTAACTGGGGACAAATTATGCTATCTATGCAAGAAAATAAGATATGATTAAGGAGGAAGTTCTTCGAGCGAAGAGAGTAGAGAATGGGCCCATTCTCATTCCTCCAAACGCGAATTAAAATTGGAAACTACTAATTTTTCATTTAAAATGATTTGAATAGGTGCTAATGATATACTTGTGCTGTATTCTTCTGTTATTTAACTGGGCGAAAGATAAATAATTGATATATTTTAAATATTGCTATTTGTTCAATGTAATACGCATGAGACTAGTATATTTGAAGTAAGATTAAAGTTACTTTAGGTGAGGATTAAAGCATTTGTTCTCTTAGTTTTTGAAGTTATCAAACATTGTCTCTTACGGTGTGTTTTCTACACTTGAATGCGTACGATTTTATTAGTTTGAACTGCAATAAGCCGTTATGTACAAGTACATTGTACGAGTATTCTTAAAATTAATAAAATTAATTTAAAAAATCTGGTGTAGATCCCACACTAATTTCTTGTATGATTATTAAATAATCAATATTTCCCAATGAGGGTGTTTTCTTTGTGAAAAGTATTACTTTTAGTCACTGATATTGATAGAATGAACAAAACAAATATCTTGGAACCGGAAAATATTCTCCTTTTTTTTTAATGTCCGATTTCTAAAATAAAGCTACGTTTCGTATAATATCGTAAATGAAGAAACGTAGATGTACATACAGGCTGACGTATCAGCTACTTTGCGTCTGTAGACTAATTTATATTTTAAAAATGGTGTAAAAAACCCCACCGGCCCGTGACGTTTTTTTTCACAAATTCAACCGATCCGTCAGACAGCAGATATTAAGAAGTGCTGTTCTATTGTTGAAAAAAAAGTACGTCCTGGGTATCAAGTTAATTTTACACATTTTAAAGCAAAATGGGAATTTTTCGTTTTTCAAAAAACCATTTCTGAAAGAGCACGGTCGGAAATAAGAGGTGAATTACTTTTTTTCTGAATTTTGACTCATTTTCTTTCTTTAAAAAAAAAAGAAGAATCTGAAAAGCTTCATTTCGTTGGCTAAAGTCACAACAGTACAAAACGCTCCAAGCAAGGCCACTTTATAGAGTAGCCGCCATTTTGGGGTCAAATTCTTTCATTGTTGCTTAGCGTAGCTGGGAAAATTGAAGCTTCATAATAGCTGGTGCGTCACAGTCTGGCTTTGGAACAAAGTTTCTCCACTTGTGACGTCTTGCGAGACCTCGCTTCGTTTTAGGAGTTGGAAATTTCAATTAATTAATCAAAAATAATCTTTTGAAAAAATGAAAGTATTTTCTGGCCGCCATGTTTTTTTTTTTTTTTTTTTCTATCAATATCAGTACTAAAAGTAATACTTTTGAATGAAAGAAACACCCTCACTGGAATCGTGAAAAAAACAGTTTGAACTGTTCATCGTCACTAATACAGTCAGCAAAAATCGTTTGAAAAGCTTTTCTCGTTTCTTGATAAAGCGTAAAATAGCTTGATCACATTGGTTTTTCTCAAACTCTGTTTATTTATTCGAATACGATCGATTTACAAAAGTAACGCTGCATCCTCACAGAAACGCTTTCACGCTTCAAAAGTTCCTAAATATGTTTTTTTAGCTTTCTAAGCCTTAAAATTCATTCGATCATCTATAAATAATTCATACATGGTCAAATAAGTTTATATATAAAAGTAGAAAAGTATTTTCTTTTGCTTTGAAATGTCCAGTCAACATTGAATTCGTAAAATAGTGCAATTTTGTTTTTTTCTTTATTTGGTTTCTGTCCCAAAAGCAATGAAAGTCCTGTTTTTTACAAGTCTTGTAACAGATATTATTTTTCTATTTTTCTCCACTTAGTTTATACCGTTTTTCTTATCATTTTTGACATGCAAGAGAGAAAAAAGAATAAAGTTATGAAAGTGCAGGTATCAGGACAGATTTATGCATATATAATTATGCATATACAAAGACATTTCAGCTGGAATTTGTAAAAAAAACTAATGAGAAAAAAGTTCACTAAAAAAGTCAAACAATGCAGACTTTCTAAGTTGAACAAAAGAACATTTTTTTTAAGCATCACGGTTGCATGTTGGAGTTTTTTCAATAATTTAAGGTGTCTCAAAGAGAGTATTCTAAAAAAAAATCATTTAACGCGTACTTTGAATCTAAACTAACATGTTAAAATAAACGCAGAAGTCATATTTTATAAACAAAACAAGATAGGCAAAAAGCAAAGTAATATTCATTATCAAATCATGAAAAAAAAAGTTTCATAAATCATGCTCCAAAATGCTTTCCCCTGTGTTTTTATTCAAAATTACTTTATTTTTGAAATTTTACGTCCCTGTGAGCTTTGTTTGCTAGAAGAAACAGGCGAGATATTGCCAAGATGGCTTCATTTTGTGTAATAAATTTTTGGCGGCAAAATCTCCAAATGACGTCAAACTTGGCGACTTTTCAAATTTATTATTGTTTTTTCTTTATTTAGAAACTTTAAATTTCATACAGATTTGAAAACAAGCTTGGTTTGTTGCAGTTTTGATTGTCTTTGTTTTGCAGACCCTTTTACAACCAGGTATTATATCAAATACGGATTTGACAAAATTTATCAATTACAGATTAAGTTTAAGGGAATAAGTTAAATAGCTTCAAATCTGAACTTTAGTTAACAGAAAGTTTTCGCATAAAAAGGGTATTAAAATTTAAAACAAGGGGGTTTTAAAAACAAAACAAAAGAATTTAAGTTGACCAAGAGTTGTGAATAAAAGAAAATTGTACAGTTGACATTCTAACTGCCAGTGAAATTTGCTTAAGAAATTTTCGTGCAAGGAATTTGCAAGATTATGGGTTTTTATAAGTTTAGTTTTGAAACATGATCATATTCAATTCCCAAAATTTTCCGTTTATCCAATATTTTACGACATTTTATTACTTATTTTTAATTTGCATATGGGGCAATCATAGTTAAGCACTGAATTTTTCTTCAGTGACTTGACTACAGATCTACTCGCTTTGCGATTGATAGATAGCGAGTCACACGATCTATTGCTTTATAACTAATGGATCTTGTGCCACATGGATGTCGTATCGCTCACATGTGGATTCTTCAAATATGGTGAATGACTTAGTAATTTTGAATATGCATTTTATGAATCATACCTTATTTTCAAAATTTTACGCCAAAAATATTGAATAGAATTCATTTAGAATACATTTTTTCATTTTTATTTTATCTACTTTTGATAAAGAGGCTTTTTTGATGTTGCTATTTGTTTACAATATCTTATTTTTAATACTATAAGAGCAACCTACTGCAGGTTCTTTTTTTTATTGTTGGGCAATTCCATCGTTACAGACGTAACAATCGCAGACTTTGAACACAAATAATTCTGGTTTGGGCTGATGAAAGTCTTCAATTTTTTTTCCTGTTGTGTAACTTGATGATATTTATGCTACAATAAATTTGCGTGCAGATTGCTTAATTACAAAAAAATACAGAAATTAAAAACTGCCTGTTACAGACGTAATTCACAAAACAGCAAAAACTCGACTATGTCATACAACTTACAATATTCCTCTGAATTATACGGAAATTTTGAACTTTTTTTTAATACGTGTTCTAGAGACTTCAAGCTTTCTAAAACCATAAAGATTGTGTGGATTTTAACTGCCGAATTTGTGAAAAAAATTCATAAACTTGTTACGGACGAAACAAAGTGGTGTTACAGACGTAACATCTCTTATTTGAAAGTAGAAAACAGTATTTTAAACCAGGAATAAACAAAGATTTTTGTGCTAAAACAATACAGTAGCATTAATTAACACATTATTTGAATATTTTAAGTTATACTGTAACAGTTTTAGAAAATTTGGGTAAGTCTGGGGGAGTTGAGAGCATATGCCGATGTGTCAATATGTAACAATAAATTAATGCATCTTAAGACAATTATTTCCGAGAAAGATTGACACAAGAAAAGTTTAGAAGGACCTTCACACAAATTTATTTATTTGTATTCTTAAAATTAATGCATAATGAGGCTGCTACATAAAAAAATCGGGAAAAGTAAATTCCTCCCTGGAATCAGTGATTGGTCTTAGGAGAACTTAAAAATTTGAAAATGTTGGAGGATATAGCAGAATACTAGGGGGCCATTCCATGAAAAGAGAAACCAATTGGTCAAAAATTCATATTGAAGTTATGTTGCTATGTTATACATCATATTTTATTAATCTTAAGAAATAAATTTCAATTACATGCCGACATAATTAAAAATTTCAAAATCAGAATACCAGAAACTTTAGTACTCGTACCATATTATGCTATGTACATGTATTGCTCATCCTGTGCTTTTTACAAATTTAATTGGAAATTTACTTTTCCTACGGACGTAACATGGAGCCATTTGTTATGTCCGAAATGTTACGTCTGTAACAGCATTAATTTAAAAACTAAATCAGTTGCAATATTTTTAACTATGGTGGGCAATTACTCTAAGAATTTGCCAAAAGGACCATTAAGGGTTTTTTTAATTTTGATTTTTTAGGACGTAATGAAAACTTTTGCTTCTTTTTTGTTACAGACGTAACATCAAACTTCTTTTTTTCAAACTTCAATTACACCATTTAGATCAATTCAAAAGAAATTAATGAATGCATATTGTTATAGTACCGTCTTAGTAGTTAAAATTGTGATACAAGTAGTTATTTTTGTTTTTATTTTTCGATGAGAAATATGCATTTGAAAATGTGTTCTTTTTTCTGATTTTTTACAAGTTCGTGAATATCGTACTTCCAACTAAGAAAACAAGTATTATTCTAACTCTCACCAAAAAACCAATGCAGGATTCTTAAAATATACATCTTAAGCTTTAAAATAATATATAACATAGCAACATAACTTCAATATGAATTTTTGACCAATTGGTTTCACTTTTCATGGAATGGCCCTGTTGTTATTATTATTATTATCATTGCTGCATGTAATATTATGTTATGTCTTTTAAAATATAACGATTTTTGTGTTCTTTCTGTATGAGTTTTAGTTTGACTTTAAAAAAATATCTTTGAAAAAAAAAAATGTACCGACATCAGAACTTCAATCGGAAAGTGCTCTAAAAGTAAGTTATAATTTTATTCTTTGAACACCATCGATACTACATTTAAACATCAGTTTTGAAATAGTACTTTTATTTGCAAAAAAAAATCCATTTTTGTCATTTCCCAAAGCTACAAAAAATGAAAGGATAGTTTTTAATCTACACTGATAATTATTGTGCACCAGAGCCTGACTACCGCAGGGGCACGCGGGCCACAGGCCCCTCCTCTTAGATTTCAGGGGGACCCAAAACCCTTTTACTTTATCCAATGCCTCTTAAATACTAAATGCCTACTGTATATTTTACTAAAATGCCTACTGTATGTTTTACTATTATACTAAAAGTCTACTGTGTATGTCGACGTATATTTTTCTCTTAATAATTTGATAGCATGATTATTTTTTTTTAAGTTCGATCTTTGCACAAAACTTTTATTTCATTCTGACATTGTAAGAATTTTTTTACTCGTAACACGTAACTGATATGAGAAGGGGGCGGGGGGCCCTAAAATATAAATGTGCCCCATGTTTGATGTCAGAATGATCGGGCTGTGATCTGCACCTTTTAACAAAATTGAGTTATCCTCATCAGGTGGTTCTTTGCGACATATTTTACCGAAATACCATACTATATGTTCATTTCAGAACGGGAAATATTGTTTAAAAAAAACTGAAAAAGTTTCATCTGAATCAAATAAATGGTGTCGCAAAACTTTAAAGAGTTATATCTCAGTTTGAGCTCGACAGCAGATATCACTTTTGCGCTTAGTACGGCAGTATAGATTATTTATTGAGCTAAAATAATGACGTATTTTTATTTTTAAAAAATGTCACAGGAAAATGCTCACGATATTAAAAATGTAAATCCAGTTTAATTACCCAAATAGTACACTTCGTTTTTTAAAGGTTGTAAAATGGTTATTAACGTTGTAACTGCTTAAAACGTTTATAAAACGTTTAATGGTTATTTGTGCTACCTGGGTACGCGTAATGAAATGGAATTAAGAAGCAATTTCAAGCTTCTTTTGAGCAGAAAAGGTAACAAATGACTGTACTTAAGCTAATATTCATTATGTTAGTCGGTTCAGATCTCTCTATTATATATCTTTTAAACCCAGAATCCACAAGGTTTTACACACACAATATTTCTTTTGGTATTTTCAGCTACCAAATTTTAGTTATTGTTTTTTTATGGTCATATACACCTCATTTACGCTTTAAAAATCCTGTTCAATTTAAAAAGTACCATTTTTTAGGCTTGTACATAGGAAAAAGAATGATTTCTTAAGCTTGAGCTACGTTTGACCAATGGTGGACAATCGTAACAATTTTAAAGTAAAATAAAAATTTAATTCCTAATTGCTTCTTGCATACAAATTTACAAAGTAGTATTGTAAACCATGTTTTTAAAACTCATATTGATATTGACCAATATTTCGGACTCAAAAATTCATTAGATTTATTTTCGTTCATTCAGTTTTAACTGCAACAAACAAAAAGTTTTTCGTCAAAACTTTTACAAAGAAGATATTCGACTTATAACCCCTGCTCAGATACATATTTACGCAACTAAAAACGAGAGATGCTAACAAAAGGCTTTACAATTTGAAAACGAAAAACTTATTTTCTTTTTATTTCTCTCACTCTCTTTGACTTTTTGGTTTATAGATCTTGAAGAGGGGAATAAGCTTCTTCTCAAATACGGTGCAAGAAAAAAGTTTTCAGAAAAATAAACACTAAAAAGTGCGAAAACAAAATCAAAAGATAGTGGTGCTCTTGAAAATAGCTCCTTCTTACTTGCTTTTTTCGGGCTTTATAATGCTGGGAGGGACTTTCTTTTTTTTCTATAACAAAGAAAGAGAAAAACTTTTCTAAAATATCAAACGAACAACGCACAAAGATCATGTATTAGGATCATAATAGTTATGTAACAGCACATCGTTAAAGAAAACAAATCAGCTTTTACCGTTTGGATGACTTTTGATATTAATGCATTGCTTCTCAGTCAGAGTCATACCCAAGTAGCACACATTCGTTGTTTAAACGTTGTTTAAACGTTGCAAATCCGTTAGGCCATCCGTTGAAACAACGTTAGTATCAAACGTGTTTTCAACGCTAATAGGTCTCGTTGATTATGCTGTTTTTCAACCAAATGTTTCAACCTTAAAATAACGCAACACTTTCCGTTGAAACAACGTTGGTATCAAACGTGTTTCCAACGCTACTATATCTCGTTGTTTATGCTAATTTTCAACCTTTTTTTCCAACGTTGAAAAAACGGTAACGCCTACCGTTAAAATGACGTTTGTATCAAACGTGTTTTTAACGCTAATATGTCTTATTGTTTATGCTATTTTTCAACCATTTTTTCAACGTTGAAAAACCGTTAATTCCGTCCGTTGTAATTGCGTTTGTATCAATCGTGTTTTTAACGCTAATATATTTCGTGGCTTATGCTTTTTTTTCAACGTTAAAAAAATTAACGCTTTCTGTTGAAATGACGTTTCAAGCGTGTCTTTAACGCTAATATGTGCTGTAGCTTATGAAAGCCCTCTTTGAAAGTTCGCTGTAATAAACGTGCATTATGTAGAAATTTTCCATGAACATCAGAAAGGCTTTTTTACTTCCTCTTACGTAGTAAAAAGATGCATTGTGATCGCAAAAAAAAAAAAAAACACTCAACTTTGGGTCTAAATTTTGATTTTGCTCACCCCCGAATGAATATTGAGTAGTTTTTTCGACCTGTCAGCACGTGCATATCTATACCTACCAACATATAACCAGTCGAAAAATATTTTTCAACCACCCCCGAGTTAATTACGACGAGTTTTCTCGTAACGTCTGTATGTACGTATGTATGTCGCATAACTCAAAAACTATCCACCGTAGAAGCTTCTAGATTGGAATATAGACTTTGAGAGGCGTCTAGTTGTGCACCTCCCCTTGTGGTTGCATTCGAATGTTCCCAAGGGGGTGTTTTCCCCCTTTTGGGGGTAAATCACTGTTAATTGCAGACAAGTGATATGAATTGGTGCGACCACTTGGCGATATATCGCCAAGCTTTTGGTCGCCAAGTATTTGACGCTAACTTGGCGACGAATCGCCAAGTTGGCGACAAATGTGGCGAAAACAATTATTTTTTGAATGTGGGCTCAATTTGGCGCTATTGGCGATATTCTGCGAAGAATCCACTGAATGAAGTTAAAATCAGAGATATTTAGAAAATTATTCATTGTAAAACATTTTTTTGCAATTTTTCGTGGCAAACTAGGGGGTGTGAATGCTTGAATTGTTATCTTGCTCACTCCAAACACTATTTTAACTCCTAAGGCATCTACTAAGAAATTTACACGTAAAAGGAAGTAGTGTGAGGGTCCATATCAGATCTTTTTGAATATTCTTCTATTAAATAAAGAATTAAATATGAAACCTTTGCTCTAGGAATACTTCACACATGTATCTACTGCACAAATCGGTAATAGACAAAAAATGTCGCAAAAAAAGGAAGAAAGAAAAAGATATAGTGCAACACTAAAACTCGACAGCAAGTAAAAGAAAATTAACAAGTTTATTGCTAACATGTGCAATGAATGAAATTTAAATAAAAAATATTACTATGATATACATTATGTTACATGTAATTTTTTTTATGACATTAAGTTTTGAAAAATAAAAGATATACAGTTGAACCCAGTACAATACAAGCCTTTGCAATGAAAACGAATTTTAAGATTAGAGAATTATAAATTAAACAAGATGAAAGACTGAAACTAAATTGTTTCATAAATCAACTGCTTGACAAAATTAATCATTTAAAAACTTTATTTTTATACAAGTAAGAGAACTTGTTCGGTGAATTTTAAATTTGAGCATACATAAATTTAATAAAACAGATACTTAATAGACTCGAAAATCCGCAAATAAAAATCCATCAGTCATATAATACAATACAATACAATATTAAAAACTCACCAAATCATAATCAATAAATTACTTCACTCAAGTCCAAGCTCTCCTAATAAATGTTTCCCCAATAATAAAATCTAAATTTAACCAAACAATATGTAGCAGAAGATTAAGTAAGCATGTGCAAAATGCAGCGAAATACAAAATAAATAAATATTAAATGACAAAATTATTATACAATGTATTTTTTAAGGAAACATTCACATTTGATTTTTATTTTTTGTTCCAGCAGTGTATGCTTGAGGACTAGTTTAAATGCTCCATTCGATATTCTTATCTTTTGCGTTTTTGCGGCATCGATTCTGTCGTACAGCATCTGTAAAGCAGAAAAAAGTGAACTTATATGAAGGATATATATATATATATATATATATATATATATATATATATATATATATATATATATATATATATATATATATATATATATATAAATATATATATATATATATATATATATATATATATATATATATATATATATATATATATATATATATATATATATATATATATATATATATATATATACACATAATTTTAACTAAATGTAATTGTTTGAATTATAACTAATTTTTTTTGTTTAAAACTTAGCAAAAATGTTTTCTTAATCACTTTTATTTCTTTTATTTTCTCTCTCTCTCTCTTTTAAATAGTTTTCATTAATCAATGAGTGTTGGTAGGATTTAGTTAGCTAAATTCCTAGTGATTTCAGTGTTATTTCATACGATATAGGAGAATAATTGGAATTTTCTATGATGTTTAAGGGAGACTTCGCAAAAGATTTTATCATTAAGAAATTATCAAAATACAAGCTTATCCTATTAGCAATGTATTTCTAATACGAGGCAGCGAGAAGCAAAGGGATGTAAGTGCAAAAATTGAAAATTTGAAGAAACTAGTTGGAAATTCTCTATTTCATTTTGGGACAAAAGATAGTCCTAAAAGCTCTAATAGTAAAGTTGATAGAAATTTTATACATAATTTTCATGCAATAGTTTACTGCTTGCTAAATTCGTAAAACATGACCAAGTTAAATTTAAGTAAAAGAAACTTACGATTCAATGAAGTTTTCCGGCAAAAAAAAATCGAATCGGTCATCTGGAAACAGAAAAAGCCATTATAGATTGATAAATAAGTTTAACAGCATTTTTAAAAATTATATTCCAAATGCAGCTTAGTAAAGCTGCATTTGGAATATAATTGTAAAATCTTTTACTTTTAAGAGGTCCACAATTAAGCCTTAAACTGAATTTAGATCAAGAGGACTTGGTTCTTTTTGACACTTTGTTTGTTTCTTAAGATTTTTACTTATTTCATGTTTGTTCTATAAAAGGTTATGATTAAAAACACATTTTCCACATTAAAAGCAAAAACTAATTTAATAGAAAATTTAAAGTTTGATTTTTTTAATTTGAGAAGTTTAAGACAATCTCCATTTTGTTTCATCAATATTTTGTTAAAACCCTTTGGGCGCCATGGGTTCTACTTTAGAACCACTTAATAATTTTTTCTGCCTCTAAGTAATATATTTTATTTTTTTTGAAATTAACTTGAGATCAATAATTAAGTTCCTAGTTCCATTGGTACTTTTTTCCAAAATTCTGGACGGTAAATTCATCCAATGAAATATCTAAAAGCGGAATTTTACGTCGCGGCCGCTCAAAGAGTTAAAAATAAATAATATAATTGTTTTTTTCTCCTCATATGGTATGTCAGAGACTTTTTGCTTGAACCGCATTATTATTATTTTATTAATTTAATTAAATTTTAATCACCAAAATTTGAAAAATAGTAGAAAAAATACACTATCTGTTATTTTTTCACTTAAAAATTCGTAACTTTTATAGTTATAAGAAAATTAATCCCAAAATTCTCCTTAGCAGATTATATTGAAATTACAAAACAATTTCAATTTCTTTGATGAAGGTTTTAAAGTTTAGGCCTAGTAATTTCGTGGAAAAGGTTAAACTGAAAAAATCTGGTTTGGACACCACACAACTTCTTTTTACGTGTAAATACCGTAAAGTCGGGTTACTTGGACCCTAGGGGGTTACTTGAGCCCATTACAGTAAAATGATAAAATCTAGGTTTGGTACTTATTAGTTGAAGACTTACACGTAGTTCCTCGTTTCTCTGCTAGGTAGAAGCACTCTGCAGTCTCTAACGCTAGTACCAAACCCAGATTTTATCATTTTACTGTGGGCTCAAGTAACCTCCTTGTGGGTCCAAGTAACCCGACTTTACGGTAACTTAGTAGATGCCTTAAGTGTTAAAATAGTGCTTGCAGTGAGCAAGGTAGCTGTTCAAACATTTACACCTCTAGTTGCACGAAACAATGCAAAAAAATGTTTTACAATGATTAATTTTCCAAATATCGCCGATTTTAACATTATTCAATGGATTTTTTGCAAAATATCGCCAATAGCGCCAAATAAACCCAAATTCAGAAAAAAAAAAAAAACAAATTTGTCGCCAACTTGGCGATAAGTCGCCAAGTTGGCGTCAATCACTTGGCGACCAAAAGCATGGAGATATATCGCCAAGTGGTCGCGCCAATTCATATCATTTGAGACTGCATTGAAATGAACTGATTTACCCCAAAAAAGGGGTTAAACACCCCCTTGGAAACATTCGAATGCAACCACAATTGGAGATGTACAGCTAGACTATATTATTCCTGATTTTGTCCCATTAAACTGACTGCTGCATAATTGCTGATAGTTTTTTCGCACGAAACTTATGTTTCATACAGTAATCTCAACCTTGCATTCAAAATATTTCGAATATTTGATAAAAATGTGTAAAAACTACATATTTTTATTTAAATATTGTTTAATAATCCTTCTAAGCATCTAAATATATTTTTTTATTTCTTAGCAATGATATGAATCCGCTAGTTAAAAAAATAAACGTAATAAAATTGTAAACACAGAATATTCTTCCGACAACTATTTTCAAAATGGCAGCCGATTCCAAAATATCAATTCGAAATAATAATGCTAGAATAGCGTTTCTTCTTTTGAAGTTTTCATATCTATCCCAAAATTAAATTACGATTTCCTTTAAATATTTGGATGCATCTTCTCAAAATTCACATAATCAATGAAATTAAAAAGAAAAAAAAAGAACAGGAACACAATTAACCAATTACTACATACAATTTTAATTTTAACGATGCACATAGATTTTTAAAATTTTATACGTGAATGCAGATAACTATAAAAGAATACGAAAAATGTAAAACAGAGAATTATAACACAAAAAACAATACGGAAAATGGAAAACAGAGAATTATAAAATATTTTATAGTAAGTAAAATACAATTTCCAATACTTTACGTACCTTTGAGATGAACATTCTTTACAAATGTTTTTCTTTTTCTGCCGTTGAAGTAATGGCTGCTTGCAAAAGACGAGAGTGTTGAGATGTAGACTGCTGCTGTTTTTGGACTTAGTTTTCAACGGAAAACATTTGCGTTACAAAAACGTTGTAAAATCGTTAAAAACACAACTTGATTTTCAACGGAAAACATTTGCGTTTTAAAAACGTTGTAAAATCGTTAGAATCGCAACCTAACGGATTTTCAACGATGGCAACGATTTTAAAACGTTAATTCAACGAAGTGTGCTACCTGGGTATACTCCCTGGGAAGATATAGAAAACCAAGGAGTTTCAAAGGAGTAAAATAGGGCAGATGTTCAAAACTTCATGCTTAATTGTAACGGAACAGCAAGCCAAAACTGCTCGAAAACCTCTGTGTTAATACACGGCAAAAAAAAAAAAAAAAAAAGCTTTTGTTTTTACACTATAATACTGAAAGCAGAGGTTAGAGTTTAAAAGCGTAAAAGCACAGCAATAAACTGTAAAACTAGCTATTTCAGTTTATTACTGTAAAACTAGCAGTTTTACAGTTTATTACTGTGAAAGTAGACATTTAACCATAAAATTAGCTGTATTATACAGTAAAAACAACACTATAATACTGGCAGCAGAGGTTCCATTTTAAAACTGTAAAATGCACTGTAATAAGTTGTTAAACTAGTTATTTTGCAGTTTGTTACTGTAAAATTAGCTGTATTATACTGTAAAAACATCTATTTTTTACAGTGTACAAGCTATAAGAACTGTCATTAACTCTTTTTCTCTGATTTTATGGTGCCCTTTTACATATCGCATTCGCGTTCTGTGATATTGTATCACTAACACAAAAAAAACATACTCCAAAAAAAGGAAGCTAAAATGCAATTCAAATAAAAAAGAAGTTGTGATTTTAAAGAGTTTTTCAGTTTATATGATACAATTATAAGAGTATAATACGTGATTGTTTTTCCCCAAATACTCTTCTGCAAAGTGAAAGACAGTTTCACTTCGCAAAATATCTTTATCATCAATAACAACTTTCATAATGAATTTATTTGGTTTAAGAGAAATATATACAGGGTGTCCACTCCAATCGTGGACCAATAGCTAATTTCTAAACCGTTAGAGATAAGCATATAGTTTATTTAGGAAAAAATCTCCAAATTACGAAAGGAATTTTGGGTCCATTCAATGTTTTTCAAAAAATCAAATTTTGAAAGAGTTACGAAATTTAAATTTTTATACAGCCCCCCAGTCCTATCAATCATACTTAGTAAAACATTCTTGACACTGTAACGTTTAAAACTAAAAAAAAATCACTCTTCTACCACAAAAATTGACCGAGTTATGACGTTTTGAAAAATCAAGATTTTGAAGGATTTCGCATGCGGTCCCTTAAGCGATCTCTCGATGACGTCAAGAAACAATGCAAAATCTTGATTTTTCAAAACGTCATAACTCGGTCAATTTTTGTGGTAGAAGAGTGATTTTTTTTTAGTTTTAAACGTTACAGTGTCAAGAATGTTTTACTAAATATGATTAATAGGACTGGGGGGCTGTATAAAAATTTAAATTTCGTTACTCTTTCAAAATTTGATTTTTTGAAAAACATTGAATAGACCCAAAATTCCTTTCATAATTTGGAGATTTTTTCCTAAATAAACTATATGCTTATCTCTAACGGTTTAGAAATTAGCTATTGGTCCACGATTGGAGTGGACACCCTGTATATCCCACAACAATTTCCTAATTGAAAGAATGTAATGAATGTCTTCGCAAATTTCCACTATTGAAAGTATTTCCATGAAAGATGATTAATGTGAGGAAGACAAAACCTCCCACTGAAATTCTACATGGTATAATTACCGCCGTACGAAATTCTTGCAGCCACACAAATAATCGTTAAGTACTTCTTGGCAATGCTTTTAATTTCCCTTTTTTTCTGCTTTCTTTGTTCTGGAGTAATGATAAAAATGCAATCAACTTCACTTAAGATAAAAAGAAAAAATATATTTTGCTTTTTACCCACAAAGATTTTGATCAAATGTGTTCAATTAACCATGAACTCATTGTAAGCAGCCTTCTTTTTCTTCTACTCCAAAAAGAAGTCGTTTTCAAATAAATGAAGTTCATTATAATTTATTAATTTTAACTGATTAATTCGCGGGAAATTTACAAGCGGCTATATCATATTTTTTTAAAACATAATTTGTCATATTTGATATTTTTGTAATATTTGATGAGATACTGAGTTTAATTAAAACGAAATTAACTGAGATCATGAAATATGAAATTAAATCTTTACTTCCAAAAAGGACCATCATTTCTTGCACTTTTTCATTTGAAATATTTATATGAATATATTTTTCTCTTTTGAAAAACGTATGAAAATATTTGTGATAAAACTATGAAGTAATTTGTGATGAAACCGTGCAATTTATACGTGGTATAAAAGTGCACAGCACAGACAGTGGAAACAGTTGTAAAACTGTTATATGTATGTCTAATTTTTGGTAGAACTATCCCCATCTTAAAGTATTGCACATTTCTCTCGTAAAAAAATGAATATTTTGAAAAAATAGCTTTAGTGTTGTTTTTAGCAACATATCATTCGGATGATATTTAAATTGGATTAGTTTTTAAAATGTCATTTAATTTAAGAAATCTAAGAAATATTGATTTTTTTTTTTAATTGAAATGACCAGCTTTTTATAAAATGTCATCAGATAAATGCTTTGAGAAAAGAATTTTATGTTCTTCCAACTTCCACTATGGAGATAGCATAATCCCGATTGTTGCATCCAAAATAATAAAATTTATTTCTGGTTTGGAGAATTCTTTAAAAATAAGAATCTTTACTTTATTGCATTTTTTAACATTTTGAACAGGACACCCAGCCAAGATAATGTGTGCTTTGTTGCTGTTCAACCTGTGAAGGATTCGAAATCAAGCGATATAATACAGTTAAATTTTGTTGTCAATGTACCTGGGTGATACGTCACTCGGGATGTGACGTCACTTTTTTTCGGAACTTGCTACAAGATCAAAACTCGCAGCATATAATTTCAATGCAAAGTAGCTTCGGAATTTATAACTATATTTCAACTTTAAGCTCCGGTTATACCCGAACGCATAAAGTTGCTTAGATAGGATCGAATTTTTGGAAGCTGGTCAGTTTACCCCTCCCCTCACCCCTCCCACGACACATGTCAATCAAAAAAAGGAATCGACTTCAACTAGAGGATTTTTTATTTTTCGCCGCATGGTTGCGTTCTACTTCTGTACTGGCGATAAATTAGCCATCAGAGATATTCGTTCACATATTTTCTGGCACCCTCAGGCCGCCGTTTGGGAGAAGATACCAAACCGATTGTACTGGGGCCCTTAAGGTCATGAAACTAATTTTCCAGCAATAATGTTAACAGTTTTATCGAAAAAAAAATTAAGCTATTTTCCAAAAAAGAAATAAAAAAGATCTCGTATTACATTTCCAATTATCGGTATGTAAAACAATTGCTAGTATAAACATGAATAAAATACGTTTGAGCGAAGTAAAAATAGCAAATGTTTTTGAATATAAGTAGCGCAAAAAAAAAAAACAGAAAGGAAAAAAATGCAATTTTAAACTGTTCCGTTTTGCAGTTTGTATAAGTGTGTGAGTGAGAAAAAAATGAAGCGAAGCGACGGCATAAAAATATGGGGGAGGGGGGATCTTGGGGAGGCGGCATTAAAATTAGTGCCGCGATCCATTGCTGACCCACCCTAAGCACAATCTGGATATGATACAATTAAATGGAATGTATGTAAAGCAAAAAAAAGAGGTAAATTAGTAATATAGAAATTTTTAAATATTATAAAGAGTGTGAAATAGAAGTAGACTTAAAATGGCATAAGTGCAGGGCAAAATTATACCCAGACGACAGTTGTTGACGTCAGAATGCGGAACTTAATTCTAAATCGGAAATGGATTTGAAAGGGCAAATATTTGTAATAGCTCATAGCGGAAAACGGTTGAAGATTTAAGCGATCGTCCTTAGACATTGATCTGGAAATGAAGGAAAATATGTGAATAGAAAATTCTTCAAAGAAAAAAAATCACTCAAGTTACATTCTACGCGAGTGATATATAAAAATGACTACTCATACTAAGATACATAAATTTATTCAAAAATTAAATTTACTAAAGTAGGGTATACTTAGGGTATACTTAGAGTACACTTAGGGTAAAAGGGAGCATGAGGTACATGGACACAAACGCAGTTACCAATTTCCTTCAATCAAAAGTACTACTTCTTATAACAACTAATGGAGAATAAGCAAAAAAAGTAAAAGGAATAAGCAAAAGGAATAAGCAAAATAATAAGGAATAAGCAAAAAAAAAAATAGGTCCAGAAAATTCTTTCATTTTCCCAGTAGTTAATTTAAAATTATTTTTTTTTAATGTTCGATTCCTAAAACGAAGCCAGTTCTCGTATGACGTCACAAGAGGAAAAGCGTTTGTGTAAAGCCAGACCGACGCATCAGCCATTTTGGATCTCTGGTCTCCAATAGCTCCGAAAGAATGAAAAATTCGACTACAAAATGTGGAAAGTCTATATAAAGCCTTGCTTGGAGCGTTTTGTACACTAGTGACGTCAGCAGATGAAAGTGAAACAGCGACTGTGTGTTTTAAAATTATTTTTAAGGAAGAAAATGTGTCAAAATTTAGAGAAAAAAGAGCAATTCACCCGATGCTTCGACCGCGTTTTTTCAAAAAAAAAATTACATATTTTTAAAAAATTGGAAAGCTCCCCATGTGGTGATTTTTGACAAATTAGAAAATTGGAAAAACTATCTTTTTCTAAATCGCTTTCTGGATGTTTCATTTTGTATGAGATATCCATAAAATATTATGTAAATACTCTATTATTGCTAACAACCTCATTAATCCTTAAATATTCAAATCAATATTTTCCACTAGTAACAAAAACTCCCTATTTCAAATAGTTATGAGCAAAGTATCCCTATACTAATTGCTTCCTGCAAACAAAAGTGGTATTTTTTTGGAGGAAAAAAATCGAATAGATTTCATCAAAGCCTTAGAGCGATCCACTTTTAATTGAACGTATAATTCTCGGGAGACATTTAAGTGGATTTCTTTTTCATTTGCGTGACACTTTGATTAAAAACCACCAGCATCCTTTCCTCTGGGGTATTTCGCGGAGTGTCTTCAACTCAGAAACGTAATTGACCGCAGAAATAAAATTTTAACTCACTTTTTTTTTTTCGTTCCGTTATTCGTGTTTTGATTAGTTTACTTTCCGGAATGCTTTCAGAAGTAATACAAAACTTTAAAATACATGCTTTTTGTTTGAGTTAAGTGGAAGATTAGGTTTAATCTCTTGAATTATGAAGTTTACAAAACATGGAAACTGCGCATTATCCTTAAAGGAAAATGGTCTGGAATAAATTTCCCAAGTGAGTTGAGTAAAATGAAAGGGATTTTGGGTAAAGTCAAAATAAGAGCTTACTTAGATTTTATATAAGTTTTATACTTCAGTTTAAAAGGTCTTGAAAAAAAATTCATCAGCTGGCTCTTTTTGAAACAAAAGATTGACGTATAGCCAGTAGCGTACATAGACTTCGGCGCGCCCCCCCCCCCCCGCATGATTTATTAGTGCGCCCCCCCCCCCCCCGCAAGATTTATAAGTATGCCCTATCTTAGATTTATGGCAAAAAAATTAAAAGCTATAATAAGACTTCGTTGAAGAGTATTCTGATATTTAAAATCAAGTTTATTTCAAAATATAAAGTAATGAAAATTGTAATTACAATGAAAAAGCAGAATTCAGGAAAAGTAATAAAAACTATACACTTGCCACATTGAAATCTTACTAGAAAATACCAGGATATCTTACAATAATTGTACTCCAAGTTTCATTAAAGGTTACTGTTAATTATAAAGCACAGAAGAAAAAGAACACAAGGAAAATTATTTGCAGTCAAATTATGTACAGTTTAAGTTTCAATAAGTTACTTCCTTGCAGGAGGATAAAATTAATTCTTCTACTTTAAACTCATACTTCATCCCCTGCTTTGTTTAGTACTCAAAAGTTTTTGAGTAAGTTCGTCGAGATTTAACTCATGAACCCTGGAGCTTTCTATGCTTAATACAACAAGGTCACTCAATCGTTCGTCTGTCATTGTACTTCTTAGATAAGTCTTAATTAGTTTTAATTTACAATAGGATCTCTCTGCTGATGCAGATGTTACTGGCAACGTGAAAAATATAATAAAAGCTGTGCATATATCTGGGACACTGGATGATAAAACATTGTTCTATAACCGCCAACTTACCGCCTTGTACAACTACTGTGCATACTCTTATTTTATTATTCGGTAAAAATCTAGTTTCATTCGTTAAATTGAATTCGCCCTCTCCCAAAAACTGAGTTTAGGCGCCCTTGATCATAGGAGCTCAATTAGAGATGGACAGGGGGCATATGTTATGCAGGAGAAGGCAGGGAGGGTGGTGAAATCATTACATTATGCATTATATGTGATGTATCGATGCAGATTTCGTTCGGGACACCTGAAAGTGACATTGAATACGGGGAAAAAAAAGTTTTTTGTGTTATTTTTTTCACAGTGCGCCCCCATCCCTCTGGCGCCCCCCCCCCCCGCGCCGCGGGGGCTGCGGGGGCGCTATGTACGCCACTGCGTATAGCAAACCGAGAATGAAAGGGGCATTTTTAAAATTGGATTAGCATTAAACTACCATTGACTAGAAAAAAAGATGTGCCACTTGCATTCTCAGAGTGAGATATAAGCGCACTAATGGGGATGCTATTATTAAAGGTATGGCCGTAATAATGCGTAGGGAAAAGTACCCCAAAACGGGATAGCTTATTAATTCTTCGCTTTATTTCTTATTGTATACAAGGTACATTCCATAGATGTCATTTAAAAATATACACCTTTTCAAATACTAAAAATACTTTTGTCACATTTGTTCAGCATTATTTATGCGAAAAATACTGGTTTTACAAAGCCTTATGCGATCCCGTTTTACTTTACCAAGGGTGGGTAAAACGGGATAGGGATTTGTATGTTATTACGTTTTTGCTGATTTTACTTTTGATTTAGTTTTTAGAACAAACTTACGCTACATAATTGTAAACTTGAAGAATTACATTTCACAGAAATCGCATAAAAATGTGTCGCCATCTGCTCTGGAACTGGCTTTGTGAGCCCATCCCTAGCAGCTTGAGCATTGTATCCCGCTTCCTTCCCCAGATTTCGATTCAAGATACAGAGCGCTGCAGAAAATATATGCTTCATCTTTTTAGCCTACTTTCCCGTTAAAAATAAAAGAGACGAAAAAAGCATTAAAAGTGGCTTAATGCATCTAAAAAATGTCGCCAAGTCCAAAACAAAGTCAAAAAGAAACATAAAAGTAAAATAAATATCGAAAAATTAAAAATTGGAAAGTAGGGTATTGAGATGAGGAATTTGTGTGTCTGTCAGTCTGTCGGTCGGTCGGTCGGTCTGTCTCCCCCCCCCCTCTAATAACTTTTGAATGAACATTCCGATTTGAACGAACTTTTTTTGTTGGAAAGATCTCGGCGAGTACAGCTCATTCCCATATTTGATTTTTCGATTTGAACAATTTTTTGTTCAACTTTGAACCGTTCAAACAACCTGTCCCGCGATACTAACTTTTTAGTGAACAGTCCAATTTGAACAAACTTTTTTTTGTTCGAAAGATCTTATCAAGAATACTTCATTCCCGTTTTTAAATATCCGATTTGAACAATCTTGTGTTCAACACTGAACCGTTCAAACAAGCTCTCACCCCTAATAACTTTTGAGTGAACAGTCCGATTTAAACAAACATTTTTGTTTCGGAAGATCTCGGTAAGTATACTTCATTACACAAGTTTTTTTTCCTTCTTTCTTTGATAAAATGTGTTTTGATGTTCTTTGTACTTTTGTTTTATTTATTTTTTTTTCTTTTGAAAACGATTGTGGAATTTTTCTACGGAAGAAATAACAGTTACATTCTTTAAAAGGTGCGACAAAACTTTATTAACTCGATTATTTACTTTTTACGTGTCTATTTCATCTGATGAGAGGGGTATATTTTGCTTTTAAAAATCAGCTTTAAGTGCTAAAAAAGTATGTTTGACATAATTTTCAGTCTCAGATAATCAAGAGAATATTGATCAAATGCTAGAATGCCGATGTCGATGTACGGGAAAGTAGGCTCGTTTAGTTCTTGACAGAACTTCGTGTTTCAGCTTCATCTTCTGAAGACGACGACGTCCAACCTTGGCTAACTGATGATCTTTTCTTCAGTTAGCCAAGGTTAGGTTTTCTTACATTAGGTCCATTTTCTTCGATTTTTCCAAATGGTAATTGTGGTTGTTTTTTATCAGGTTGAGAGTAACATTTTTTAACTTTATCTGTCTGTTTTACAATTCCACTTAGGTTTCTTTTACGCCTCGTTTGTTTTATCTCCGGAACATTCCAGAGACTGGTTTTGGCAGCCCTTTTTCCAGCCTCAGAGTTCTTTCTCATTCTTTTTTCCACGTTCTTCTTCTTCCAACTCAAGTTTAAATGGGCTTCCTGCTATTATTTGCGATTTTGCCTCTTCTCCTATCGTGTTTATTTTGAGGTCTTGGTCCAATCACTCGTGATGGAGTTAGAATTTCTTTGGGTGGTAAAGAAAATGGCAGAGAATAACGATAGTAAAGACAAGTCCATTGTTTCCTGTGAAAGTGAACGGTTGGATAAGGCCTGTGTTTGTGCTTGTATTATTGGTGACCCCACCACTATTAGGTGATTCATTCAATACTGTCTGTATTGATTGTGATGACTGCAAACTCTTAGATGCTATGACTGAACTTGAAGATCCTTCTTATCTGACCTCGTTTTGTAGCATATTTAATGGTTGTTGAAAAAGCATGTTTTGAGCAATGGGTGATCTGTTGGAAGAGAAGAAGCGAATACATATTCAGGAAAGACATCCGAGTTATTTGGAAAAATGCCTGTTTTCCTGAACCCATTCACAGCAGATGGACACAGTAGATTGCTTTTTACAACATAAATGGCTGACCTCTGAACCGTCTTTCACTAGCAATATTTAAGTACATGAAATTGTTGCTAAAAGAGCTATGAACAAAACACAGTACTAACCGGAATTGTTCCGAAGGACGGAGAAGCACAAGGATAGTTGATCTGCAGTCGAACAAAGTAAAATGTAAGTAAAAATCTCAATTGAAAACTTTGAAAAAATATTACTTTGAGAAATACGTGGCTATCGTTGACATATTAACTGAGAATGCTGTCATGGCGGTCGGGAACCAGTTTAGCCTGTCTTCCGCGAGATAGCACCACCAGTCAAGCTCCGACGCTCACTGTCCCGTTTTGCCCGACTATCCCGTTTTGGGCTACTTTCCCCTGTAAGTTCATAATTGAGGATCAATCTGCATGGGGATGCAGAGTTTAGATCATACTTCAAAATGTCCTGGAGTATCAAATACTTCCCTTCTTTTCTCCCACAGCCCCCCCCCCCCCACCTCCTACAACTTTTTTAACTTGAAAAGTTAAGATTACCATATCGCGAGAGAAAAATGGTTGCTACCTCTTATGCCGGGGTTTGGGAGGGATTGTCTGCGTGAGAGACAACGGCCCAACATATTTTTTGAATAATAAACATGAAGAAGCATTGTAAGGCATCTATAGGTATGGAATTCATCATTCTAAAGTGCAACATTTTTTGCCAGTATCGTACTAGCGTTATTTTTTATGAGCTACTGAAAATACCCAGGCAACCATATGTACAGACACACTGTCAAAAAATTTCCTGAAATTTTACAGTAAAAGTTACTGGCATCCATGTTGCCAGTGACTTTTACCTTAAAATCATATTTTACTGTAAAAGTTTAAGATTTAAAAAAAAACGAAAGTCAAAAATTGCTAGCTGTGAGCAGCAAGGATCGAACCCGGGAACCTGGTCTCTCAGATTGCCTTTGCTAGTCACCATATACAAAAGAGCACATCTAGGGTTCGGAAATAAGGATGATAAGTGCTTCTCTCAGTAAGTCACGTAGTGCATCGATTAGAGTTGTAATCGTTTATTTTTCTTGGTACAATGTACCATAAAAAAAAATTTTACTGCAAACACTACATTTTACAGGAATATTTACCATAAAATTATCCTGAATTTCAAACAGTTCACGCTCATGAATATTTTTTTGTACGACTTGATCAATACTTTGACGCTATATGTGCAGGCTCGTCATTTAGGGGGGGGGGGGGGCAGGGGGTCAATTGCCCCCCCCCCTGGCTTTGAGAAATCAATGTATTTGCATATAAGTGGGCGTGGTTTTTAATGTTTTTCGATCGAATTGCATTGTGTTTGGACCCTTTGCCCCCCCCCCCCCTCCTGGAAAAACTTGAAAGGACGTCCCTGTATCTGTGTTAAAATAAAGCTCTTATATAAAACTAAAACGATGTTTGAAAATAATTTTGATTCACGATACTCAACCTGCAGCATATGAGCCATGGGTGGCTCACCATGCTTTTGTTCATTGCAAGACAAAATACTTCAGAAAATTAATATTTGACAGTAAAAAGTCAAAAACTCGACAAGTCATAATATAAATCTATTTCATGCAAGCGAACCCGAAAAAGAGACTTCTTTCCTTTCTTATTCAAAGTCCCATGTTTTGGTGTCTATACTACCCATGTATGGTATATATATGGACCCGTGTATGGTTGCACATATTGCTTCCGCATAGTTGTCATTCAGAAATTGCGCTTTTCTCTGCATTTGAAGAGACGCATTGAAACTGAACTTTTTCCTCTTGAAAAAATCAGCACCTGTACTCAGTAGGGTCTACCTATGGACCAATTTTCGTTTGATTCCGCCGGTTACTTCCTGAGATATAGCAATCACCCCCGCGCAGAGCACGTGCGATTGCTCCACCCCCCTTGGAGGAATTCGCTAAACAAAGTCAGGTGCACCAGTTCACATGGTGGTACATATGTGCAAAAATTTTTGTTCGATTTCATGCAGTAGTTTTTGCTCTAGCGCGGCCACAAAAACTGGTCACACACATACAGACTCACACACAGACAGACAGACACACAGACAGACACACAGACAGACATTTTCCAAAAATGGTCGAAATGGACTCAGCGCACCTCAAAACGTGCAAATCCGTCAAAATTCGACATTCGAAAATTTTCACGAAACCAATACTTTCTTCTATATATTAGATATAGAAGAAAGTAAAAAGGGAAAAATGTGATAGAAAAAGGGGAAAATCTCTGAAATAGGATCGGCTCACACACCAAAATCGAATTATTAGACATTCTTTGCTAACTTCCAAGGCGTTAAATCCATTTTTCTTCTAACTAAAATGAGCGAATGCAAAACGTAACTTCCTCCTCACACAGAAACAAACTAACAAAACGTTGAAAACTTTTTTCATCAGAAACAATTTTTGTTTTTCATCAAACCAATTTTAAGCAATTCAAATTGACATCCAGATGACTTTAAGAGAAATATAATAACTAAGTGGAACCTAACTGGAACTAACTTGCTATCAACTTAAAAGTCCGTGAAAAATAGCTTTATCGTAATTAATTTGCATAGCATAGTAGGTATTTAACTTGGGATATCTTCCCTTATACGTATAACACTTAAACCTAAAATTTAAACTTCGATGCAGTTCCTTTATTAGCTAAATATTATTTAAACACATTGTTTTTCCATTTTTACGTCGCTTTTTTTTAAGTTTGAGCACGATCAGTCCATTAAAATACTTCCTTTTCAAAACATTCTGCTTTTGCATAAAGCTAATTACACAAAAAACTAGCTGTCGTGGCCGTCACGAAACTTTCTTCTATATCTATCTTATGAATTCCGGTTACAAAATAAAATACGTACTCGCCAGAATAATTGGAGACAGCAGCTCCAATTTCCCAATTATCGTAATAACCCGGCAAATGCAGAATCAATGAGCGAAATTGGAAATCATTGCAAAAGCCTTGTTTAGATTAATTGCAAACATTTTATTTTTAGTAAAAAGAAATTGGCAATAGTTAAAAATTTCAAATCATTGAAAGTTTTCAGCTGTTTTGATAATTAAATAGCGTGAAAGCGATTTTTTAATGAATTAATTTTTCGCATTGTTGACTAAGCGCAAAAATCACCCCACCCTCCCCCTGGGGCGATTGGCGCCAAAATTTAATCGATGCTTGCTTCCAGAATGAGTTAGTGTTATTCCAAATTTCATTCAAATCGCAGCAATATTTCCCGAGATACAGTAGGTGCAATGACAAAATAAGCACTTTTGATTGCTCCACCCCCCTTTGAGATATTGACACACAAATTGAATCAGCTTTTGTACTCAATAGGGTCTACCTATGAACCTATTTTCGTTTGATTCTGCCGGTTACTTTCTGAGATATAGCAGTCACCCCCACGCAGAACACGTGCGATTGCTCCACCCCCCTTCGAGATATTGACAAACAAATCAAATCAACACCTGTACTCAGTAGGGTCTACCTATGGACCAATTTTCGTTTGATTCCGCCGGTAACTTCCTGAGATATAGCAGTCACCCCCGCGCAGAACACGTGCGATTGCTCCACCCCCCTTCGAGATATTGACAAACAAATTGAATCAGCTCCTGTACTCAGTAGGGTCTACCTACAAACCAATTTTCGTTTGATTCCGCCGATTACTTCTTGAGATATAGCAATCACCCCCGCGCAGAACACGTGCGATTGCTCCACCCCCCTTCAAGATATTGACAAACAAATTGAATCAGCACCTGTACTCAGTAGGGTCTACCTATGGACCAATTTTCGTTTGATTCCGCCTTTTACTTCCTGAGATATAGCAATCACCCCCGCGCAGAGCACGTGCGATTGCTCCACCCCCCTTGGAGGAATTCGCTAAACAAAGTCAGGTGCACCAGTTCACATGGTGGTACATATGTGCAAAAATTTTTGTTCGATTTCATGCAGTAGTTTTTGCTCTAGCGCGGCCACAAAAACTGGTCACACACATACAGACTCACACACAGACAGACAGACACACAGACAGACACACAGACAGACATTTTCCAAAAATGGTCGAAATGGACTCAGCGCACCTCAAAACGTGCAAATCCGTCAAAATTCGACATTCGAAAATTTTCACGAAACCAATACTTTCTTCTATATATTAGATATAGAAGAAAGTAAAAATCATTTTCAAAAACTTCATCTTCGTTTTCAAACTTGTCAAAATTCAAAAATTTTTTTTAAATTTACTAGACATCGGGAATAAGAAATATCTAACTTAAGTTACCAAGAAAAAAAAATGAAATTGTACTGTGAGGAATATAATATGAAGGAGATAGGGGGTCTTTTTCAAAACACGCACTGCGACCAGAGGTCTATTGTACTATAGGAATATAATATAGATCTGCAAATTATATTTAGAAGTTACTACAAACCTATTTTGACGACAGTAATCTTAATCTATCTATGACAGTCAGTTGTGTTTCATATTAATGCGAAAATCCAAAGAAAAGGAAGAAAAACAATATTTAGGTGGCCCATTCATTACCATGACATAGTGGCCCATTCAGCCCCACCTATACTTTTGGAATACATTTAGGTTTTTTGAGTACATTGAATTTAGATAACATCAAAATACATCTTAAGATTAGTTTATAGATATGGAAAGACTAGCTTATACATATGTATGCAGTGAAATACTTGGTACATTTTAGCTAGGAAATGTTTTAAAAGTTAAAAAGTTACTTTTCAGTCAGATTCTTGACCATGCCACTCTAGTTTGAAAATGGCTCAGCGCAAACGAATGAAAATTGGATGAGTTTAGTAGAACAAATAGCTACATCTATTGGTGGCATCAAAAAAAAATTCATGCAAATACTTTTTCATATTTTGTTAGTGGCCCATTCATCACCGTGGCCCATTCATTACCACTCTCCCCTACATACATACAAAAGTAGTCATTTATGTATATAGATTCATTTATTTAGTTTATTTTTGTATTTATTTATTCATTTATATTTTTCACAATCTGAATGACAAATATTCTAAATGTCCAAAATCAAAATAGTGTACATTTCTTCTTTCTCTATCATGTTGCGTTTCATCCTTCAAAAGCTTTTATTTTACTTTTTAATGCAATTGATTGCTAGTATGAATTGTACTGTCTTCACATATCTCCCTCACCAAAAGCAAATTTCACTCCCCTAAAAATATCAATGAGTATCTTCACGTCTCGAAAAAAATCTCTAGCCATACATGTGTGCCTGTATCCAAAAGAAATTATTTAGCTTTCATTTACACTTCGCGTTTCACTGAAAATGGCAGAGACACGTACAGAAGATATTGACATTGAATTAATTGCACTTAAGAAAGAACTTTGCACGCAAGAACTTCTGCCAGCGAATAATGCAATGAAGAATAGGATGCCATTTGGAGTTATTCGGAATTCAAGCAGCATCTTAATAAATATTTATTGGCTAACATAATACGTTGACAGGCAAATAGCATTTCTTAGAGACAAAATAGCAGCATTAAAGTATGCAGTGAATGGAGATGTGGTGGGGTTCTCATTTTCGTTATATCTCATTAAGGGCACTTCTTTTTCTTAAAACCGATGAAGCTCTGATTTTTGTTTGTAACGCAAAATAAAAAGTAAATTTTAGAATTACTTCAGGAAAGGAGCACGCTCTGTAACATGTTTATGTATTTACTTTAAAAACACAAAATAAAGGCTTTTTTTTTTTGCCCTCAAAGAAAGATACTTTCATTGCTAGCATAAATTCAGACGTCAATAATACGATGACTACTCATTTTGTAAATAGTTATTATTTGAACGTTCTTTTGCGCTTAACTTGTTATAATATTTCCAAACTTGGCGTTTATTCCTTTTATTTTCACTTATAGTTATTGTAGTTCATGTAACTTCACCTGTGCAATGCACCATTTAACATTGAGTCTACGGGATTGGCGAAAATTAAAGAGATATCGCCAAGTTGGCACCTTCTTTTTTTGGTGACTTAATTTTGGCGCGAAATGGAGTGAGAAATCGCAAATGTCACCGTTTGGCGACACTTCGATCCTAACATGCAATTAGAATCTCTAACTTTAACCCTTTATGCTCCTAGGAGACTTAGAAGTCCCGCCTATATTAATTTAGTATTATGAATCCTAAATAGCTGGAATTACGTATGTATTCGCGTGGATGTATTTTCAACTAAAAATAACACAAAAAAATATTTAAAATTCATTCTGAATTAATTTAGGACATAAAGGGTCAAATGTATGGTCAACCCCTGTAACAATTTTACCCAACTACAGCACAGCCAAAAGGAAGGGCTATGTTTTTACCAGTCTAGGTATACGTATGTAGGGATGTTCCACCGTAACTCCTAAACTTTTCATCCGATTTTGATGAATGAGGTGTCAATCGGTTCAAATCAATTCAATAGAATTACATAATAACCTGATTTACCATTCATGTATATTAAACTAATATGCTTGTTTGAGTATTAAATTAAAATGCTTACTTTTATAGTTGACAGCGCACGATTATGACATTGAATTGATTTATAATGTTATAAACGTAGAGTTGACAGAGGGTCCCATCAGAACTAAATAAATACGAATAGCCAATATATCAAATTACTTATTTTACATAATAATATAATGATATCAAATAGCACCTATGTTGTTTCTTATCTTTCAGTGTTTTTTATGTAGTCGAATTAAAGTTTTTAAAACTGTTTTTAATGAATCTAGTACATAGCAGGTTGGAATGTTCTTGAATGGAAAATGCTAAAATACTCTAAAGTAGAAATTGCTGGAATGTTCATTGAAAACTGCATAAACAATGTCGCTCCAAAGTCAGCTTAGGGCCAAATTCAAGTGAAACACCATTGAAATCGCTTCGAGGTGATCGCAATTGCAATCGCTACTGGAAGTCGAATTACGATAGAATAGCATCTCGTAGCGATTGTAACGTTTCACTTGAATCCAAATTTGGGAATTTGTGATTGCATTGGTGAGTTGCGATCGTCCGTGTTTCACTTGAATTCCAGCTTTAGTCAAGTTTTTCAATTTGCTGTGAATATGCTTAGCTTTGTTGTCTGTTAGAGCTGTAATTTTGATTTGGTGTTTCTGCACATGTAAATACGGATTTTACCGTTGTATAATAGTGTTTACTGATAATTGATTAATTGATGTAATTATTTTAGCAAATGTTAATGACTTTATTGTGCATGGGTGTACTGAAAAGTACTATGATTTTCTTAAGATGTCGTCGTTATTGAAAGAAAGTCTTGAGTTGTACCGGATATAAAACACTATTACAATATGCAAATCACGGAGACTAAAGAACAAAATAAGCTGCTTTAAGAATTAATTAGTGTAAAAATCTATGAAGTTATTTTGTATGTTAACCGCCATCTTGAACTGTATAACATTTCACGCATGCATTATTAAATTCTCAATAACATCCAATTAATATTTAGATCAAACTTGCATAATGATGAACACTTGCTTAGTGAGAAATGAATGCCGTTGTGCAACAAGAAGGAAGTAGAAAAAACAACAGTATGAGTACACAAATTTGAAATAACATTGTTTAACATTGTATAACATTGATTTTCAAAACGTCATATTTTTATTTGCATGTTCCCCAATGTTTTCTTGCTGTTCCTTTTTTTAATCAAGTAACTGTCATTGCGCAAGAACTGACTGAGAAGTTTTCCCAAGAAACTTGGAAAATTCCCCAGAAATAAGAGAAAAAGAGGTAATAATTTGAATGAAAAATGTTTAAACTTTAATCATTAAAACTGCCAGAAAAATATGCAGTTTTTAATTCAATACATTCGGTAGAAAAATAAATACGAACAAAGTGTGCTTAATTTACTTTTTGTGCAATTTAAGCACATGTCTAGTTTTGAGAAATAATTAAATGAC
>JAXGGA010006867.1:17500-66695 GCA_038373865.1 Uloborus plumipes | reverse complement strand
CTGGCTCTAAGCTACCTACCCACCAATTTTTAGCCATATTGGTACAGCCGTTCTTGAGTTATAAAATAGTGTAACTAACACGACTTTCTTTTATATATATAGATTGATTCGTGATAAACTGGGGGTGTAAATGTTTGAATTGTTATCTTGCTCACTCTAATGCACTATTTTAACACTTGAGGCATTTATTATGGAATTTACTTTGCATCAAAACAAGAAATCCCTTTGAAAAAAAGAGTGCTTGAAATGCTTGCTGTGCTGACGATTCTTTTCATAGAACTATTGAAGATGCAACAGCTAGGTATTAAACTGCAAAAACTATCGTCTGTTAGTATGAAAGCAACTGTAATTAAAAGAAAACAAAACAATGTAAATAAAATTATTTCATTGCTGCATTTTTGTTTTTTCGTTTGCCAGGTTTTGCTTGTGTATCTATGAACTGGATTTTTCGCAAAATACCGCCAATAGCGATAAATTGAACCCAAACTCATAAAATATTTTTTCGCCAAATTTGTCGCCAATTTGGCGTTATGTCACCAAGTTGGCGACAAGCACTTGGTGACCAAAAGCTTGGAGATATATCGCCAAGTGGTAGCGCCAATTTATATATCTTAAGTCTGCATTGATATTAACACTGATGCACCCCAAAGAGGAATAAAACACCCTTTTAGGAACATTCAAATGTAACCAATGACCTCCCGTGACCTCCCATTAGGGCACTCCTACATTCGCTCAGTTTAGGTACGAAGGAAAACGGTATTTACGGCTTGATGCAAGTTTTGCACAGCGATTCATATTATGTTCATACTGCAGATACTGCCATTTACCTGCCAGAAGTAACGAAAAACGCAGTTATTGCTAATTACCATTGATTAAAAAAGTTTTTTTTCATCGGAAACCAAAAAAAAGATTTTTGTACCATAAAACTAATGTAACATAGATTTCAAAAATGCAATGTAACATAGATTTCAAAAAAATTAAAATCGAAAAATTTGCAGTTACTGCCCTTTACCTGCCCACGGCAGCGTTGCTATTGCGAACCAATGCCATTTAGAATATTTTTCTCAATTTCTTTCTATTTGCTTTTAAAACAACGTTTAAAAATATTGAATTTTTTAGCAGTTTCCTCTGTTTAATATTACAATCGAACGCATTTCTTACTCTATAGATAATAAGTAAATTACGTGTTATTCGAATTTTCTTAAATGGTTCAGTGGACTAAAATTTTATTTAGATTTATTATTTTGATTTAGGTAAGATTTTTAGTTACGGTGTCAAAACTGAATAAAGAGGTATAAGACATTGATGAATGTTTTAAACTAAACAAACGTTCCTGATGAATATAGCTTAAAAGGGGATTTGAAGCATCTGCATATAAAAATGTTTTCCCTCCTTTCATTTCTTTATTTATTAAAATTTTGAAAGTATTAATTATTTAAAACTTTTAAGCTTAATAAAACATGAGCGATATTAGGGTATCTATTAACATGTTAATACATACATTTATGGATTAGACTGTGGCAAAATAATTTGATTCTTTTTACCAGAAAAAAAAGGAAACCAGCTACATTTTCAAAAATGATCTCGCTTTCTAGGTTGATATCTTTTGCAATTCAGTCTTAAATCTTTCGTCACTGCTTGAAGGAATGGCAAAATAAAAACGGATGGGTATTACTTTAGTGAAACTGTCACTATCATTACATCCGAGTTCTGTTTATATACTTTGACAGACATTTTGTCAATATGTCACATATCAAGTCAGTTTCAAAACACGCTTTGTCTTCTGTTCTGAAGGAAAATTGGCCATTTTATTGAATTTTATTTGCTGAATGACTTTGACAAAAATAGCCATAATTCCTTAAACATTTAATGGTTTGACAAGATTTTATTCTGTTGGAAAACAGTAAGAATTTGTTTTGCTTCGGAGTCTTATTGGTCGTTATATCTAGATACAGTGTGACAAAAAGCTGATTTTAAATCTGATGTCTTTGAGCGAAAAATAAATGTCATATACGAAAGCAATGTCAAGATGAAGTATGGGAACTTTTTCTTGCGCTTACAAGAAATAAATTCTTTCTAAGGACAACAAAAATACATTGTATTGATTTTTTTTTACTTTCGAAGAACATTCGGATAATAAAATTTCTGCATTCAAAAAATGAAGTGTAGAAATTCTTTTACGTTACTTTCAGTTTTATTACGGAGTGGGGTGTAATAGGAAAGTCTGCCATACTTTCTGTTGCAAGAAATTCGACATCGGGAGCAAAATTTTGTAAAAGGAGATAAGTATAAATAATTTTTCAAAATATTTTTTTTTACATCACGTAAAAAATAATGTCTGCAGTTTCCGGTTGACATTTCACTTTAAATTAATTTAAATTTTAAAGTATTTGTTACAAATATACTCCTTAGTTGAAATCTAAATAAAATTATCATTTCAATGAAAAAAATAATCATAGCTATTCTCAATTGGTTCACTTCAGTTTTCTTCACACTAAAGTAGGAGGTAAGAACTATTTGTTAGAAAATGATCTAATGAAGACAGGCTCCGCAGTTTGTCAGAGCTAACTTTTCTGCAACAATTAGCTTTGTTTAAGTAAAAAGCTATCTTATCGTTACGCTAATGGAAATTTTTTTTTTGAAATAACTGATCATACTACAAAATTAAGGGTAAGGTAGACATTCCACACACTTTCTACTTTTCAAACTTTAGAGAACTAGTTTGATTCATTCTTGTTTAAAACAGATTCATGTAATTTAGTAATGTAAACTATCATGTAGATTTTGAGTTGGCTTTCTCTTGCTATAAATTGGGAAGTTACTCATTTAAGACTTAACCCTACCTTCAAACTATTTTCTTTCCCTATCTCAATTATTTATTTATTATGTCTCCTACATTTATACTCATGCGTGGCACAGCATCATCATTTGCTCTAATGATTTAAATTAAATATGAAAGATAGGATTTGGCCATTAGTGGATGTGGATCTTCTCCTTTGAACGAATGATTTGAAAAGTTTTGATCGCGCTTTTCCGTTTCATGCTCAGAATGCACTGGGTGAAGGAATAACGCGAGTCAAATATAGCGTCTAACTTCTTTTAAAACTTGTTCAGCGTGATCCGAGCAAACTTCTTAGATACATCCCAGACTTAACTTGTTCCTTTACTAATTTTCTACTTTTGTTGTTTTATTTAGTGCTTTTTAATTGAAACTTATTTTTTGCTCGAATTCAGAAAACAGTAATAGTTTCCAGTAGTGTTTCCCTAATATATAGTTACTAAATAAGCTCTTAAGACTTCGTTTTTTTACGATTCTACAGAGGACAATTTTGCTGTTATCTAAGAAGTATCATGTAATAAAACTTATAGTCATTGAAAAGCAGAATATCTTTGTTTTTAAAGGAAAAAATATTCATAATAAATAGGTTATTTTTCATCTAGTACCCCTAGGGTGCTTCAAAAAAATTTTTTTTGCTACAGACGAAGGCGCACCCTACTTTTTTTACATTTATGTATGAGATCACCCTCCTGAAATTTCAGCTCCCTACTCTTAACAGAAGATGGTGCTCAAACACCCTTCATTTTTACGCTTTTTCGTAATTATCACAATTTTTGAGTTTTTTAGACTAAAGAGACCATTTTCTTGGAAGATATGTTTTTTTTCCATTATTCTCATTTTCCAACGCATAAATATTAGTTCAAATACTGGGAAACTATCTTAATCGTTTGAATCTATATAGCAATACCTTTGATACAATCGATTATTGCGTAGATCGTAGCATACATGGTAGATTGCAATAGTACTTATCTACAGGTTGTGCTATGATTTTCAAAACTTACACTTGCTAAAATAGAGTTGTGAAAGAGCTGTGCAAAATGTTTTTATGTTTTTAAAGTTGTGGGATGCAGAGAAAAAAATTTCAAGATTTAAAGTTTTAAACTAATAGTGCTAGTATCACAAGAAGAATGAATTAAATTATAAAAACTAATTGCAAAAAATAAACTATTGTAGCTATTCTAGCATAGAACTAATCTGAAATTTAGGCAAAGATATTTACTTCATGCTTACTTTGGTCATCATATTCTCCACAAGTTCTATTCTTTTTAATAACTTTAAAATGAAAAAAATGTTTGGCAAAAAATTAAAAAAAAATGTGGCACATAGAACTTAGTATAGTAGAACTATGTTGCACATTGTTCGAAACTTCAACTGTAAGCTTGTTATAAGTCTATAGATTAATATATAATCACTCTTGCTGATTATAAAGAGATAATTGATGTATTATTAGTCAGTTAGGGAGCCTTTCTGAGCAAATCCAGTTTCTTACATGCCTCAAAATATTTGTGTCCCTATATAAGAAAGAGATTTTTCATTTAATCATGAGTGAAAAACCCTATGTACAACACTTTTTACAATTTTAGCGCCTTTTGTACAGTAAAACAAATAGATTGAACATTAATAGATGCTCCATTTGCTATTAGAACTTCTGGGAATATCTGAACTTGGAAAAAACCTCATAAGATATGAACGACCTGGAAATTGAAATAACAACTAGGACAGTTTTGTTAAAGTACTTGTGACAGCTTTCTGGTGAATTAATGAGTTTGATTTAGTTTTTCGCATCAAATTCTAGTGGAAAGAAAAGCAAGTTATTACAAGAATAAAGATGTGAAATATAACAAGTGTAGTACAGAACAATTGGATTTTTTTTCAAACATGAATATTAGAGATTATTTTCTAACATTCTTCGTCCTACGCCCCAACGAATGCAAATATATCAATCACAGAATTAAAAGAAAAAAATTAAAATAAATAAATAATGGTGAATAACGTTGCTGAGGGAAATGTTCAAATAATTCAAGAATTTAACAGAATTTTTTTAAATAATGAGGTCAATAAGCAGTTTCTTTTACCTGCTGTTGAAGCAAATTGAGTACTTATCCTTGCTGAGACAATACAATATTTAATACTAAAAGTCTCTCTCTCTCGAAAAAAATATATATATAAATATACATAGAAAGTTGAATTACATAGAAAGAAGTTTAAATATTTTGGCTTTAATTAAAAACTTCTAGCAAAATTCAGTATAACACTGCTCGACACAAAATGAACTTCAAACGTATCTGACACTATTCTTGGTGTTTCTTATGTAAAATGCCCCACTGAATTCAAATATGATCTAAGTTTCCCCCTTCACGGCGATCGCTCGAACATAACTGGAATGAATATAAATAATACCGAAAGGTTCTTTGCTGAAGGAAATCTGCGGTGCGACTCATAACATGCGATGTTTCCAAGGTTAAAAAAAAAAAATTACAGCTTGAAAAAGTTTTTGGACTTGGGAGTCATAGAAGGCAGTTCGATATTGTGTTGCACCAAAATATAAGTGTAAAATTTTGAAGCTTGAGAAAATGAGTTGTTGATGATATGTTAAATATTTTAAGGAGGGGAGGGGAAAATACCCCCATGAGTCTCCTAACTTGGGGAAAAGTTATGATTTTGAAAAGTTATGATTTTACCTCTCTAGCCCTATAGTTAATGGTAAATATAATGTTTCCTTCCCCTCCAAATAATGTCTATGAAATTATCGAAATCTGATGATGAAAATAGGAGGGGTGGGGAGCGCTATTTTCAAAAAGTGGGAGACAATGGGGGGGGGGTGGAAATATTAGGATTTAGGGGATCATTGGACATAAGAATCAGCAAGAATGATAGCAAAACACCCGGATTTTTTTTTTTTTTTTGCCGCTCAACCGAAAAACGCTTGAAATTGACAAAAACTGGAGAACTATTTGAGCTTTGAGCACCGTCTTTTTATTGAAGTAGGAGGTTGAAATTTTGGCAGTATATTAGGGTGGATAAAGGTAAAAAAAATGAGCCACAGCCGTGACCTCTAGGACAATTTTTTTTTTACCATAGGTTTGTGAACCACCCTAAGCACCCCGTTAGTAAAAGTGATAATTCAAGAAAACAACGTTGTTGTAAACCAAGGTTTTATGCGACACTACTTAAACTGTATTCTTTTTAAACACTGCAATACATGCAAAAAATTTTATTACGTTGTGTTTAGGGCTTTGATTTTGTAATCTACATAATTGCCACTAAAATTTGATTTTTTTCTCCTAATTTCTGAAATTTTATTGACGTGTTACTGTTGAATAATTCGCTTATACGCCAATTATATGAACTTACTTGGTGTCAAGAAAGAGGGATAAATTTAGATTTTAAACAAATAATTTGTACATTTTTAACGTTTCTCAAATGTTTCACTTCTGATACTCGGGTTCAATATACTTTTGATTTTGCAAAAGTAATTTCGTTTTATAAAATTAAGATAAATAAAAAAATAAAAACTATTTTTTGCAAAATACTGGTGTTATTTAAAATTCTGTCAGTAATAGCTTGCTGAAAGTATTTGCATAAGCTAAATATAAATAAATCATATGCATTCGAAGGTAAAAAAAAAATACGTTCAATTAAAATTAAAATAGAAAACACGATTTAAACTAATGTAATAACAAAAAGAACGCGATATTAACATTCAAACCATAAAGAGCTTCTGATAATACATGTATAAGCATCGCATGAAAGAGATATCCTCATTTCGTCAATCTATTTCATTAAAATCGTTCCGATAAAATAGTTTGATAGCAAGACAAATGGTTCCCAGTCATCAGAGCCATTAAAAGGCAAAATAAAACCTTCATTTAATCTTTTTAAAGACAAAAATGCAAGTTTTAGAGAGAAAAGAATTTATAACCTGCTTCTCGCGCTGTTGAGCAAAGTTCAGTTTAAGCCTTTATGACGGAAAAATAATTTATGGGTACAATAAAACATCGCTGGTGCTTCTTATGAGATAGCTGCTCTTACTGTCTGAATACTCAAGCAATAAAAATATTGAAATATGATGCGGGAGCCACGTTATTGGAAGCTCCTCGACAAAGAAATAACATGTAAAAGTGATATATGAATTGAAATTACACGCATGTGCACGAAAGTAGTTTTCATGCAGTTATATTTACTAAGCATGTTATTTCAAGTAGTTTTTCATTTGAAAAATAAAACTACTTTATGTCATTCTCTGACATCTCAAAATGTTTTTTCTTGTTATTTTTTTACTTAAAATATTACGTGAGATTAACTTTCACTTAAGAAGTTTAAGCATATATATTGTTGACAACTTTTAAGATTATCTTTCCGCCAAGAACATTGAGTATGCATGCTGTTGACAACATTTAAAATGTAGTTTGAAATATTCATGTAATTTTTTTATTTGACTAAATTTCCGTTACCAAATTAATTTAATATTTAATGCTGCATGGATGCATGAAGTAAAGCAATCTGTAAGAGGAGCAATTACAGCTTTATACCACTCAAATTATTTAATATCTTTAAAAAGTAAAACAGTAAGAGAAGCAAGCATAGTTTTATGGCAATTAAAATATTTAATTTTTTTTAAATATAAAAAACATAGCAAAAATGTAATTTTTCCAAATATGGAGGTTGAAACGGAACACATTCAAATATTCAACCTTTCACACATATGTTTAAAATGATCAACAAAATATTTTGCTATTAAAGTCATATGACCAGTAAGTTTTCGGAGGAAAATGAGTAAAAAGGAAATATTTGCATTGACAGTTTTTGAGTTACACTTTTTCATATTTGACCTAGAGATTCCGGAATTTGGCAAAATCCATTCTTAACTCGAGTTTAATATTTTTTCGTTTTATTTTTTTAAGTCTAGCCCATAAATTTTGTGCACCTGACTGGAACGGCAATAACATGTATAATCTATTTATTTTTAATTTGGAAAATTTCACGGAGCAATTTTTCTTGCTCAGTTGCATCATTAGAGTTTAATACCAAAAGGTGTTACTATTTTAAATCTTTCAATTAATATACCGGATGTCGATTAAGAAATAAAAATTACCATAGGAATTTAAGGAGCAAGTGGATAAAGGTGATGTGAAAATTTTTGAAATTTACTTTTTGCCACGGATGAATGTGATAAGCCAATCAGTATCATTTCCCCTAGAAACAGAAATGGTTGGTAACTAAGAATATGACCCCGTTTTACCCGTTGAGATAAAGCCATTAAAAGTAACTTTTTTGAATGCTTTTTCTAGAAATTAAAAAAAATGTCACCTTTACACACACATATCGCCTTTATCCACTTTTCCCTTCAACTGTGTTTAATTCAAAGAAAGTTTAAAATATTGTAAAATATATAAATTCAAAATAATGTCTCGCACGTGATGGTGGAACGGCCTCAAATCGTCTAAAGCAATTTGAAATTGTTTCAGAAGTGATAATTCCATACAATAGTGCCCCTTTTTTGGAAGTCTATGTTACCCAAAACTGCCAGTTTGGTCAGTTTTACAGAGTTCCGGTACAGCTGTTTTTCTCCGAAAGATATAAAAAGCAATGCGCTCCGTTATGAATCACATTATAACGCTTTTAACCTATACAGGAAATAACGTGTGTTAAGTTTTGGGAAAACTTCTGTTGTGTACGTTCATTTATTAGACTACTATTGCAGCTACTGTCTGATTTTCTTAGGTAAAATCTTCCGCGTATTTAGGCATGCGTCAGGTCTTCTCTGATCTTACCAAAATAGGGGTGATAGGTAAGAGAACAATAAGGGGAAGAATAATAATAAGAGTTTTGAGTCGTATCAAACAACGTAGAACGATACTAATTTCAAATACATAGAATGTGTCAAAGGAATAGCACACACACACACACACACACACAGTTTTAAATTGAAAACTTCGGAAAGTTCCCACTCACAACCTATCACCCCTTTTTCAAGTGGAATGGTTCCCAAGTGATATGCGCGGTTTTCAAAGACTAACAGTAATTCTTCTCTGAATAACAAATAGAAAAAAATCTTCAGAGACCCCAGCGTGAAAGAGTATATCTGTAGTTTTGAAAATGTGTCAAATAAAATAACTCAAAGCTTTCTACTCCTAATAATTGAACAGTTGCTCTTCAAACAAATTATGAAGATTCTCGATAGTCAGTACTTATGCATCATTACCGGTTATGTTTCTAAAGAAAATTAATCTAAGTTCTCGCGATAATTTCAAATACACGTGCATTGTAGTATATAGGCACTAAATACAACCATGAAAGAAAGTTCATTTTTCATAAATTAAAATATATTTTGAAGCATCTGAATAAATGTCATTTAAGTGATACGTAGAAACGTTAGTATAGCCAATAATCAGAAAATTTTACATTTCCGTTAGATGATGAAAAAATAACACGTGTAAAAGTTCAGAAACATTCTAGAAAAACAATGAAATTTGAAATGATCAGTTCTCAAAGACGTTTAGTTGGTTGACTTGGTAAAAGATTGCTAGTGATGTTGTTTGTGGATAATATTTTAAACTTATATTAAAATGCTGATAGGTAAAATAACCGAAAAATGTTTCATTGATAGTTTTTTCTTTAGAAACTATCAAGAAATTATAAAGATAATTTATAAAACAACTGGTATTGAGGGCGAGTTATTACTCGTTGATAAACAGTGTTATTGATTTTATACAAAATCTAGATATCAGGATACTAATCTTTACAAGAGATATATATTTTTGCGAAAACAATGTTACATTAACTTTTCTCATACTTGTATTACACAATGCATTTCTGACCTTTTAAAGCTAATAAAGATTAGTTTAAATAACCAATTAATTATAAAAATACGTGGTAAATATACTAAAATTATTAAAGTAGCAATTGAATTAGCTTTAAAAATGTTTTTTTTAAGCGTTCTAAATTGCAAGTATTTAAAATGCTTTTAAAATCACAATTTTTTTACACCATGCGATGTTTTGGCACCGTGATAATTTGAAAAGACTGAGTTTACGTGAGATGTATTTGCATCAGGGAATATTAACGCTATAATGAGCTCTTGAGCAAGAAAAATATGTGCTACATATTTTTTCCTAATTATTAAGTCGTTTTACGTTGCTTGTATGTTCTTAAATGATTTTTTACCTTAGGCGACTAAAGTAAATGATTTTATTTTTAAAATTAGGACTTGATAAAATATTTTTAAGCACCGCTTTTTAAATTATTATTTGTGAAATACAACATGAAAGTGTAAAATAATGATGAGAAATAGATTAAAGTTCAAAAGGAAATCAGTATTTTTGAAAATTATAACGACTACTGCTTTAAAAATAAAGAATTTTATCAACGAGCAAAATTTTTATTTAAATAAACAACTGAAGTCACATCAACAAAATAACTCTTGTCTCAAAATATACCGAGGTTAATGTGCGAAAACTGGCAGTTTAAACAAAAATGCACCTTCAAAACGATCAGCGAAATCGCAGCCTGAACTCTTATAACAGTTAACAATCGATAGATTTTGAGTAGGAAAACATCATTCAAAATTTCCCTACACCACTAAAGAGTTATGACTTTCGACTCATTTTTCCTGAACTCGGATCCATTAGATACGCCAAAGGAGGCGTCACAAATTACCTCAATAAATTACGAACAACCTCATTCCTTAAGAAAATTCATCTTTTTATTATATTTCATCTTTTCATGAATAACACACACCTACTAAAAATGCCTATTATGGCGCTACCCACGTTCATCAGAGATATATCTCCCCTCCTCGCGTTTTGAGGAAGATAAGTGGAAAATGGAGCCAATATTGAAGATCCCTAACTTAGACCGGACTAACCCTCCCGGTAGATCATCTCCTCGTTGGAAAAATAAATTATGGACGTCGATGAAAACGGATTGCTCATCTCGGGGAGCAAGCATGCGTGAAGGCAAAATGTCCGCCCGCTTCGGAATGGACGATCTCTCAACTTAAGCTTTTTATCGTTCCATTCTTCCAGGAAACGATCGGTTCCGAGGAGCCCCATGGAAAGATATTATTTTCTACGGAAGCTTCGAGAAGGTTTTCTTTACTTTTATAAGGACATGCGCTGAAAATGAAGGGACACTGTCTACATGGATTCGTGGTTTTATTGTTATGTTGCGTTTTGGAGGAGGGGATGAATTATTGAATCGGATTAAAAGTCAAAGTGAATTTGTAATGGTAGTTCGGATTTTGTTTTTGCTTTAGTCAGGCATGAATGCAAGAACAAAAAGCATTAGACGTTGAAAAAGGGTTATTTACTTTACCTTAAATTAACTCGAAAATTGATACTCAAATAATAGTTCCTAAAACTGACATATTTAAATAAAACAAATTACTGATGAAAGAATTACATTTTTCAGAAAATAATTTTTAATGTATTTCTTTTTTTTATGAAGAAAGAATTATGAATTATTTTAAAATGTTTTTAAAGTTTTAAATAATTTTCTTATTCAGAGATGCACTTCCTTAATTATTTAAAAGACATTTCAAAGTTACTGTGAAGTTAATTTCATATGTGAGAAGTGGGAAAATAAACGTTTTATTGGTTTATTATTATTGGTTTATTATTGGTCATTTTATTAATCACTAGCAGAGCTAAGAATTTTTTGTCTTGAGTAAAAGTCGATTTCATGCATAATTCGAAGTGATACTTAAAATATATAAGGATAGAAAAAATAAGAGTAAAAACAGCCGTAATATGCAAATACTTCACACAGTAAGCTTTAACTGCCTATGTGGTTTATAAATATATTATTCGAATAAAGTCGAGCTTTTTATTTTGGTGTTTTTCATACATTACATACATTACATAGTGTTTGGAAAAACTGCTTTTTTTCTATTAAAAGTATCATTTGGCATCACTAGAGATTCAGTCTTTTCAGTGTGTGTGTGTTCTGTCTGTCCATGTTACTTAGTCCTCTATGAAGTCTGCTATGATTTTATTCAGTTTATTTTTCAGTGACCAAAACAAATGGTTTATTTTAACATTTTTTCAACCTTTTGCGACAAATATACTTTTCAGTAGCTCTGCAAAAAAAAAAAAAAAAAATGCTGTTCAATTTTTTTCAGTTTGACTCAGATTGTTTAATCGCTTACGCAGATAGACTTTGGTAAATTGCAAATATATATTTATATATTTTTTATTCTCACATTATCGCTATCTCACATGACTTTAATATTTTATTTTACATGATACGACAAGTTCGAAAACTTAATAACACGTTTCACGTCTGGTCTGAATATTACACTATTTAATCACTTCCCAATGGTTCAGATTTTAGGTTCAACATGTAAGTTTAAGTTTAAACCTTTAAAATCAGTTAATAAAATACAAAACATAATGGTAAAAAATATGATAATGGTTTTTTATAGCTCCAAAGTTTAAAGCGCCCTCTATCGGCAACTTTTGAACTTGAACCTTACCTCTTATTTCCAATAAAATACATTTCATAATTTTGCAAAAACTACAAAACAATCGCCCACTGTCTCCGTTTTTTTATGATTTGAAATTTTGCACCATTAAGTATAATGGCGCCTATCTTCTTTTTAAGTCATTTATAATCCTTAGTTTTTGATTAAAATTGTTTGTCTTCATGTGTATATAATATCCACTCTTATAGTTTTACCTAAGTGTTCTGAAACACCCTGCATGTATTTATGTATGTATATTTGTGTATATGTGTGCGATTCTAAGCTCTTCGTACGGATGGAAGTTAGGTTTTTCTTGTGGAGAAAAAGCTATACTTAAGCCTACTTTATATAACATTTATAAATTTATTCTAAATATATTGCTAACCTATTTTCTTTTGTTCAGGAAAAATATTTTTACGACATCATGATCTGAATACGTCATAAAATGGTTTCCGTCGCTTCAACTTGTCACTAATAACATAGTCGTAAAAGTTGTGGTAACAAAACTGTAATCATTTTAACATCAGGTTAACAAAGAGTTTATATATTCGCTCTTAAGGTTTTGTAGCTTATGCTCAACAGAGGATATTTTTCTGAATAAAACTTCAGGTGCGTTAAAATAGAATTTAAGAACCCACTCTTTTGTGGAGATATATTCATCTTGCAGAATCTATAACGTTGAGTGATTTTTTTTCTTTTAATCATGCGCATTTCAAAACTAATTTTTAGATTATAGATTAGCAAGTTAACTTAAATTTTTATTGAATTTACATAGGCCTGCAACCAAAAAATAACTTCTTAGCCACCAATTAATATTGTACTACAATGAAGTAACGGATGATTGGATAAACAAATGGTGTCATAAGTTGGCATTACGGACAAAAATTCGAGATATTTTTGGGTCTAGGGCAGAAAAGATAGGTGTGGGAAACTTCGTTAAGTAATATGAGCGAAAAAAAAAAACAGCTCTAGATTCTGCAAGCTTCAACTTTTTACCTAGGTTAGTTCTTTTCCACTTAATATTCTAAATTTATAAGATGAAGCTAAGAAATTTTCTCTCAGTTCTCATAATTAAGAAAGAACCAGACTCCTCTCCCTACTTATTTTAAGTTACAGGCTTAACTTACTACAACAATGTAGTACCTGAAATTGCTGAAGAATTTTTAACGACTTTAGGTTCTTAATCGACTCCTTAAAAAGAAGTCACAAAGCAATGATTCTCTATATAGGGAGAAAGTATGTTCCAAAACAATTAGAGTATTCTGGGTAATTGATATAATCTTATGAGAAATATCTTTGATTCTTAACAATTCGGTGGATGATAATGATAATGATAAATAGTTCTGTGATATGAGATAAGCTAAAAGCTCTCTTTTCCCAGTATCTTTGTCAACAAGCAGAATGCAAAGTACCTTTGCTCCTTGTGTAATAAAAGCAGTCAGAAGAATCATAAGATCAAAAAGAAGTGGCTCCATAGTAAAATATTTAAACATTTAGATAAATATAGTAAAAGAAAGTTTGGCTGATCCCGACTAAGTTCTGATGCAATGCGTAAAATCAAGTTGAGGAAGCACTTCGTAATGGTTCCAGCCAAAAAGAGTGTTTTAAATACCTAGGCTACAAATTTTCATGTTTAACGGAATTAAAAATAGAGGGTTTTTTTTATTTCGTCTAGATGTTCGGAAACTTTTCAAGGCGCTGTGTTACAAAGTAAAGTGTTTTTAAATGAGAACGATGCCGTGAAAGCTATAAAGAAATCCATCAGAATATTCCTCGGCGACTTAATTTACCCCAACTTCAAATGTATAATGAATAAAATGCAAACAAATTTCAATAACTTTTGTTCATTACGTTTGAAAGTGCTTTTTTTTTAAATTTGCATTTGGACTACTTCCTCAAATTTTAAAAATAAATAGTGAGGAATAATGAGGAGTATTGTTTGAAAATATCAAAAAGAGAGAGATCACGGGTTTTCTACTATATATATATATATTTTTTATTTCTTCATAACAGGGAGGATCCAGTTTAAACCAAAAATTTTTATCAATTAATCAATTTTTTTCTGCCTTAAGTATTGAATTAATACTCTTTTTTAGATTAATCAACTGATCATCCGTTCAGCAACTTTCATGAGACTACTGCATTTTGAATTTGTCCAAAGTGTTTTCAACAATAAAGCCTTAAAAAAAATAAATAACGTTTATTGGACTTCCTAACCTTTATCTAAAATTACACCTCAAGAAAATTATGAAATAAAGAGAAACCAGTGTCAAATGTGGAACACAGTTTTATAATCATTCAAGCTGTTTCTTCGAGGAAACAAACATATTGCTTGTAACATTACAAATAGCTCTGACTACAAACTTTCCGTGGTAGTTCAAAATCAACTTGAACTTTAAAACAAGTTTCAAGTCATAAAAACTTCAGCAACAGCAAAACATAATGTCAGAAAACTAGAAGTTAACTCGAGTTAAGTAACTCGAAAAACTGCCACGGGGTCTCAATTTTGTCGCGTCTGTCATTTTATTTTTTTAACCATCGCAGTATTCAACAGTTTCGTTACTGAATATGAAATTTAATATTGTTTCTTTATAATTCCCACAGTTTGGGGGAACCAATAATTTTTCACAAGAGGAGTTTTTAGGCAAGGACACCGATGTAGCATTCCCCTCATTAACAATAGAGTAAAAAATTTACTTAAAAAATTGATATTTTTAAACATCCTGGTGATATTAAAATTGCTACTTAAAAATTCCTGCCTACACGTTAAAGGATTCTTTTAAAAATTCTTCGGCATATAATAATATTCCTCTTTGTTTTAATTAATTTTAAACAACGAAAAGAAACGTTAAAAATAGTAGGGATTCGCAGACTTTCGGCTACTTACAGATCACCAATGGATGTAGGTTTACTATCTTTTGGAAGATTTTTAGATTAATTATTTCTGATATTATAATAATTGCTGTTAGTGTCAAATTTATGAACCGATATATTAAAATTGATGCGATAATTACTGCAAGAGCTACCTTAAATTATCACTAGTAACAAAAGTAAAATCCTTCGTTATTTATAGACTATTCTTACATTACTTACCAAATTTTATTAAAAGATAATTTCCTTGTTTTATCGACTAACTTGAAGAAAAAATTTCTTAGGGATGTTTTATTGTTATTAGGGATGCATCGATTAATCGGAAATACCGATTTATCGGTCATAATATCGGTCCTTTTAGCGGATTATTGATAATCGGCAAAATTTACCGATTAATCGGCTAAAAATATATTAAAAAAATATTTTTTTGAAGTATACCTTCAATAAGGACCTATGATGATTTAATTTACTAACAGTAAATAATTTTCTGCAAACATTACGTTAACATGTGATATGGAAGCGTACAGAGAAAAAGCGAAACAAACAGTTCAAAAAGTTCGTAAAACAATGAAATATTTTAAAAATAATCCTACAGCTGATATTCACACGACACTATTATGAATAATTAAATTCCAGGACTTTTAAATTGAAATGTGAAACAAGAGTATTTCATTTTGTTTATAATCGGCCAAAGTTTGTCGATTAAATGGAGGAAAAAGATATTTTTTAAATAAAATTAAGTGTAAAAGGCGTAGTTTTTAAGTACTGTTTTGATGGAAATGAAAAACAGACAGAAATATCCTTACAATTGTGTTTTCACATGAAAACCCATTAAATGTAAGGCACTTACCATATCGTACTATCAGCTTCAAAATACGTCCACCGATTGAGAGTGCCGCCGACTGTGAGGTAACGCGACAATTTGTTTCTTAACTGCAAAAGGGTTAAAAGCTGTCGATATTCATCGCAAGATTTCTTCAGTCTACGGTGAAACCATTATAAGCAATGGAATGCTTAGGATTTGTGTCTGCGCGTTCAAAAATGGCCAATCTAATGTACACGACGAGGAATGGAGTGGCCAACCTTCGGTCATTAATGAAGATTTTGTGCAAAAGCAGCCCAGATTGAGCATCCAGTGACTACTACCGGTTTTTGCATCTGAAGCAGCACCTCGGTGGCTATCTAGTACCACGACGATGAAGATGTCAGGATGACCGTACGGCAGTGGCGGCATATTTCTTTGAAGAGGTATTTCAAAAACTAATTGTACGATATGATAAGTGCCTTTCTAATTGGTGGCAATTATGCAAAAAAAGTAGTTTAAGGTATGCGGTTTCATGTAAAAAAATATATATATATATATATATTTGCCCGTTTTCAATTTATACCAAAACGGTACTTACTTTTAAAATACACCTCGTACCTTGTGCAAGAATTAACGGTAAAAAATACTTCTAAACAATAAAGAAAAAACTTTCTGCGAACACAAGAGTAACATGTAGTACGAATTTGTAGTGATAAAAAACAAGACAAATAATTCAAAAACTGTATAACGGAACGAGTACTTAAAAAAAATCGACTTGCATTTTGTAATAAATTAAATTTGAAAATTGGAATAAATATGCACATTCATGCAAAAGTTGAAACATTTTTCAGGTGTCAATATTTTTTTCCATTATCGTAGTGTTTTAGACAACTTTATAATTTTGACGACGGGAGTAAGTTTTTGCCTAAATGGATGCTAATAATTGAAAAATAAACTTCGATTAAAAGTGCTCCTAAAATAGCATGCTCACCAGTCTCTCCCTCTGTTTTTATTTGAGTTATCGTGTCTAGTTAATTTTATTAAAAATATGTAAATTAGCTACAATTAATTTGATAAAAATTATGAAATTATTTTGGAAAAGCTAAGAAAATAGAAAAAAAATAATCTCTTAGAAACAAATTAATCACAAGAACTTTTTCCGAAATCGAAATAGTGAAAGAAAAAAAAACGAGGGAGACATTAAAAGAAGTAAAAATGATAATCGGCCAAGCCAAATTATGAGCCGATTAATCGGCCAATTTGCTTATCGGTGCATCCCTAATTCCTATCATCAAATGTCCTATCTCGTTAAAGTTTTGATACATATTTATATCTTCATTTATATATCTATTCATTTCACATTGTCATATTCACATACATAAATGCGCAAAAAAATTGTATATATAATTGCATGCGTGTAATTTCGAATCTAAAGAAGGTCTGAATATATAATTGCTCTGGAGGCAACGACCACCGGTGACCATTATCAATCTTTTTTCAGCAAAAGAGTAGAACCGAAGTCACACGACATCCTCGGACAAATAATGGCTCGCAAATCAAAAATGAAAAGAAAAACAGGAATATAAACACATAATAATCCCCGGCGTATAATAGAAATCCCGAATACGACCCGGAGCGAAATCTTCCAGCGAAATAAGCGCGATAACTAAAATTGGTTTCTGAGATGATTTCGACGAACATGAGAGAAAGAAGGAAAAGCAAATGGCGCAGAAAAATGAAAAGAAATTCCGCAATCAAATAAAACAGTCTTTGCTCCAATGTTAGCAAAAATGATGCTGCTGAACTATGGCAAAAAAAAAAAAAAAAATCACGGGGAAAACAAAAATACAGATTTGAAAAGAGAAGATTACAAAGATGGAAAACCCAAGTTTCTAACTCATACGACTTGACAACTTGAGATGCCTGTTTAAAGGTTTTTCTTTTCATTTCTGAATGATATTGGATGTTTTAGTCATATTTAATTTAGGAATAATATTTTTTAGTAATGTTTTTTTCGATTTATGAAATTAGTTTACGAAAATACTCAACTTTTTAGCATCTTTATAGAACAATAATAGGGACTAAATGATCATTTCAAGCTAGTGCTGTCTTTCAAGATATTTTCTAAACTTATATTTGAATGTTTTATTTTCTGTCAACAAATGGAGCCAAAAATTCAAACTGCAAATTTTTTGTGCAATAAAGATTGCTCTTTGTCTTTACAATATGTAGTTCTCGCGCTCGCTCTTTTTATTCGCTTTATGAGTGATCACTAGGGAGTGATTTTTTTTTTAAAATCAAAACAGTCCTTACATGTGTAGAAGCTACTATATTAGAACTGGCAACAATGTTTAAACCAGAGCCTCTGTCTGTTTTCCCCACTAAGCCCGCCCTCCTTCGCTACGCTACTGTGAGTGGTATAAAGACACAGAATCCAATACTATTACATAACAAATAAGTTCAGATTGCTTTACAATCGCCTCTGTGAACGATTGTTATCACTCGTGACGAATAAAATTCAAGAAAGTTAAATTACTGAAGAAAAAAGTCGCACCTCTCTGGTAGTAAATATTATTGTCCTCTTTTTCCGCATGTAAAAATGCAGCATTTAAAAACATTTATTTCTTGCGGTTTTGTATATTTTACCCTTATTAATTCTTTGTATTTGCTAAATAGTATCTAATTTTATTTCTAATGTAATGTGTAAGTGGCATGAAACTGTACTAAGTTTTTATGATACGTATAAGTAAGGCAAGAAATTAATGTTATGGTTCTTTTTCTCTCGAATTTAATGTGAAGATTTTGATAAAGACTATGGAACTGCAACAAACCGCGACTACGAGTCCCTGATTTTTAGCTACAAGACTTAAATAAGGAAAATTTTACTTCAAGTACTCTTGAATATGTTTTCTAAAACAGTAATATTTTGCTATAATATTTTGCGGAAGATACTGACTAAAATTTACTTATCCACGAGTTTTTTTTTTTTTTTTTTCAGGGTAGAAAATTTCTTTTGGGAACAAAAACGTGTCCGCTTGCTTATGGATGCAGACATGTCGACGGTAAAAGAATCAACACCAGCACAATCAGGTAAAAACAACTTATTAAAACAAGATTCTGTGATTAATCTCTTAAAAGTATTTAGTTTTCTAGAATATTTATTAAATAAGTACCTGATTTTGTCTATTATTTTGATATTTAAACTAATCTTCGTGGATATAACGCACCACCAACTCAGTTATACCATCCAGAGACAGCAGTTTCTTTCGTATTAGAACTCAGTCTGAAATAGGCAGTAACAAAGATGGAGGCATAAAACATGTTTAAGAATCTAAGAGAACCAAACAAACGGGTATCTAATGGAAAATGCCTGTAAACAAGCGGTAACTTACTGCATAATACCCAAGATTTGCCTTCAATTTACAAGTTAAACCGTCGAAAAATATTAGTATTTTTTAAAATTTTGATGGTTAAATTTCAATATTTTACGGTATGTTAGAGATAATTTTTGTTATCAAATGATAAACTTACTATGGGGCAATTCCACTGTTACAGCTTTAACAATCAAGCTTTAGACATTTTTGCTATGTTTTGTAGTCAAGAAACCCGACCAAAATTTTGGATAGCATAAATAATATCAATTGTTCAAGATAAAAAAAAATGTAGATTTTAATCAAACCAAATTTTAATACTGTGTGTTTAATTACCTCATGAAATGTTCCAATCATTCTGTTATTAAAAGAAAAAGAGAAAAACTATTACTGACTTCTACAATACAGATGAGACAAGCTATTTTTCGGTCTACTAGTTACACAATATTTTATCTGCTATATATAATACAGAAATGTTATATTTTTGTATTATATCTATATTGTGTGTTGCATTCGAAATAAATGTAATACTGGCAGTCAGTTTTAAAAAACATTTAGGGTAGAGGCAATTTTTTTACCGTAGCACAGTATATGTATTAATATTTTCGAAAGGAATCTGGTATCGATTAACATAGTGCTAGTCTAGGCTAATGGATTGGCATTTCAGCATCTAACTGTTTAAAAAAATCCTTCGTTACGTAACAGGACAGAATTTCAGTGTTTAAAATATTTTCAAAATAAAATAATGCGAGACTGCATTTTTTAGTAGTACCAAACGCCTTGATGAATAAAATAAAACATTGATGAACTTATTAAAGAACATTAAAAAATTTTAAAAAGTAAAATGTTATGAACATGCTACATCGAATATATGAAATGTGTAGATGAAATTTAAACGAAAAATTGTGCTTAATTGCAGGAAATGGAGACTAAGATTTCGTTATATAGAACTGTGGCAATTGAGAAATACATTTTTTTTAAATCAGTTTCATTCAACTTTTCTATGAATAAATTTAAAACTAATAACTAATATGACCTCCCCGGTACTTAACATCACCGACATGTTTTGGCATTGAATGTGCTATAATAGCACATATAGTTTTAATTTCAGAGTCTTTGTACTATATGCCAAAAACAGATAAAACCAGCTTTACCCTCTTTGTGCTGTCAAATTTGCGAAGCCCTTTTTTGGCGATAGCACACAAATTTTCAATCGGATTCAAGTCGGGTGATTTTCCGGGATAATCCAGTATAATTAGTTTTCAGAGCAGAAATTTGCAATTCGCTTTGAAGTGTGACATGGCACGCCGTCTTGTTGGAAAACGCCATGTTCTTTCGGCCACAGTTTAGCCATGGTTGGAAGTACATTTTGGGTTAAAATGTTTTCATAGCTGGCACTATTCATCATTCCTTCCAAGGGAACAAGAAATTCAGTCCTCGAATCGCTAAAACAACCCCAAAACATCTATTTTGACGAATAATTGGACGTTTGACTGTTCCCAAGTAGCATCAACTCATCGGATTTTGCTCGGCCGATCAACAAACTCCTCGTAAACTGATCCTGTAACGCACGATGACATCGTTCCGATCAGTATCCGAGCACGGTTTTCGATGAGCTACTTTTCATCGGAAAGTGATATCCTTCCGATCAACTTTCCCGATGAAAATAAGATGAGCTATATTCCATCGGAAAACGATATCCTTCCGATCAAGTTTCCCGATGAAATTCCTCGGCACGGGACTGTTCTGCTCGTAAATTGCTCCAAATCTCATCGTATTCTCATCGGATTTTGCTGCTCGGATTCTCATCGGCCGATGAGACATATTGGATCATCGGCCGATGAGAATTTCATCGGGTTTCGATGAATGGCCGATCATCGGCCGATGAGATGATGCTGCTAGGGGTTGTGATGCTGACTGAACGGTTCTCCTTTGCTTCTTCTCACGAACTTCTAAATCCCCCAACCACGAAATGTATTTCGTCAAAAAATATAATCCTTTCCCAGTCTTTTTTTTTTTTTTTGCATTTTTGTGTGCCCATTTCATTTTTTTTTCTTCATACGATGCGTGAGCAGTTGCTTCTTATAAGGTCGCCGTGCTTTCCGGCCGCATTCTAACAGCCTATATCTCACTGTTGAAGGTGCAATATCTACGCCTGATGTCGCCCTGGACTTGGTCAGGTCAAAACTAGATAATCGAGGGTTTACAACCTCATTCAATGTAAAGTTTTGTCGTCACGAGTCGAAATTAATCTTTTTACTGCCGCACTTTCTAATACGGTTGGTTCCAGAATTTCCTGTAGTCTGAAAACGCTGCCATATCCTTCCGACACTTGCTGTACTCACTCCACATATTTTACCTATTTCTACTAACGTCTCAGAAGTGTGTTCTTTTATTGCAATTACTTTTACACGTGTTCCTGGGTTGATATCCATGACGCTAATTTCTCCGCAAAAAGCGAGCAACTAAACACTGCCGAAATCTACCTACTTGGCGAAAGAACTTACACGCCTGCGACTTACCAGATGAGTACAAACATCTACTAGTTTGATATTAATTTCTATTTAAACTCTAAGTTGATTTTGAGTGCGTATTCGTAGGCTTTAGCGTGAAAAATGAAAAAAAAGAGAACGTTTCTCAAATAATTGCCACACTACTGTATTCCAAAATTATTTTAAATATCTAAACAAATCACAGAAAGTGAAAAGAAAGCAAATATTTCGCAACTTCAGAACCCGTAAATGCAAAGGTTATCTTAATTTACTTTCCGAGCAGCTATATCTCAGGTTGATATGTCAAAAAGCAAAAACTTTCACACTTGTATTACACGCATAGACACGCAAAGGGAGACATTAAAAGTCACGACATCACTTATCACAAAAGCCAAATGGGTATAATGATGGCACATTATCCGAAACCAATATTTGAAAAATAAATAAAGATGAAGAATTAAGCATTTCACTCGCAGTTTTCCCCCTCATTATCTGACCGAAAAACGAATTAGGGTTCAACTTTATTAGAAGGAAACTAAAAAAGAGGAGCTTGATTCGTGATCAAAAAACTCGTTAAGGCAATCCTTTTTTATAACTATTATTAATAGACGAGACGCCATTTTAAAGAATAATTGAAGTATAACTAAGCAAACTTCATTTCTCTCTCAGACCTGCGACAAAAGATATTAAGGAGAGTGGTTTAGATAGTACGGAATGAGATGGGTTCGGGAGTTTGTTTCATTAACTTTTTTTCCCAGTTGAAAATAAATGAAGGGTTAGTTTTTTTTCGTAGTTAGGCATCGTATCTATTTCATAGAAATTTGTGTGTAACATACATTGTTTTCATGCTGTATATAAGGGTGGGCCGAAAAACAGTTATTTTTTCTAATTTCAGTGATGCGTAGTGCGGAAAAGGAACATTGGTGCTGCGAAATGTCTTTAAAAATATGAAATTTTTTGGATAATTTCTTGATTTTGCGCAAATGCGTTTAAGTTTCGACCCAATTCTGTCTTTTGATGTTTTGAAGCAATTCCATTCTTTAAAAAAAGCATCGATTGCTGCACAGAATAGCCTGCAGAGGCTATAAATATATTAGGTCTAAGTTCTGCATGAATTTTTAAAGAACATACTCTACTTCTATAAAATGCAGTTCAATTTTTAAGATATCCAAAAACAGTATTTATATGATGGTATTTTGACTCCGTAACGGATGTATCTTAAGAAATATGTCCGTTACGGAGAAAATGCAATTCTTTCTTTTTTTTTTTTTTTTTGGTAATTTTCAAAATGAAACTGCATTATATGGTAGTAAAGGCCATGTTCTTCATTAAGTTTGCGAAATAAAACAATTTTAATATATATTTCGCTTGTTACCGTGGAGTTGCTATTTTGACAAAATTAGTAAAAAAATTACTTTCCTAGTTTCGATCATGGGTGGTTCGTAAAAAGGTGAGATTGCTGGCACTGAATTCACTTAAAAAATTGAGATGTGTTGTATAATTCCTTACTTCACCACAAATGCATAGAGGTTTCGTTTTTTTTTTTTTTTTTCACGATTTTATTAAATTTTGCAAAAACGTGAAAATTCTGTTTTTGCCGTATTTTTGTAAAATGATATATTTTATCACATATGATGCAGTTTTAGATATATGGTGTGCTATAAAGTAACTATTTATTACTTATAATTTTTTTAATTTTAGTTATGATATTCGAAAACTTTCCGCAGCTCTTGTTTGCGTTGAGAAGAGTTGTTACTGACGGTTGAAATGGCACTCCCGTAAGAAAAGGGGGGAAAATATGAAGAGCACAAATAATGCGTCCTTCTCGGAGTGGAAAAATAAATAAATAAATAAAATAAAAATAAGAATGAGCTGCAACCTTTGCTATGGATTTTTCATATAAACGAGCTCCCAATCTGAAACTACTAGACTTCAGATTGGATACAATAAACTACTGGACTTAAGGAGTTTCTATCCAAGCTGACGGGATGCAAAATCTTAATTACGCTACTATTGTAGGCTACTTCTTTCGCATCATATAGGCAGAAGAAAGGTAAAATACTAAAAATAGATCAGAATGAGCGTGATCAAAAATGTGTACATACTTAGTTTCAACTGGATTGTGCCCTGCAGATTTTCAAGACAACAAACCAGGTCATGAAACGTAGTCGGGGTACTTTCTCAGCTACCTACAAAACTCCTTAACAGCATTAGACCCTGCGACAAAACTCGAAACCTAAAGAAGTCATAAGATATCTTGCACTGTGATTCATCTAAAAAATGACTAGGGTACGGTAAAGGAATCTAGATTCTAGGCAAATAAATGATATGGTCGTCTTGAGAATTCAGAACAATGCAACCACTGCAACGGCAACAGACAAAAATCAAGATATTAAAACATTCTTACGAAAATTAACTATAAAATATGTTACAATTCAAAGCAGTTCCCTGAATTAAAAAACCAAAACACAAATTACGTCCCTGGTTTTGAAAAATAAATATGCAAAAACATTTTTCAAAACCAGTGGAGAATTTGAGTCCTCCCCCACCTGTTATCCGCTAAATGACTGGCCTGTCAATGTGCATTACAATTAAAACATGTACTGAATCTTGTATGATGAATTCATTTCACACATTTTTTAAACGTAAATCATTTATTCAAACTAACAAAATGTCAAATATGATGTATCAGATTTATAGAAGCTCCGCATAAAACACTGCATATGATTAGCATCATAGCAGGCTAAATACTCTTAATAAGCAGAATGCACCATAATACGAAGCAATCAAGATATACAACAAAATATCTAATAAATTGAATGAAATATCGTAAACGCCAATTAAACTTCTCTTTGTTGATATGTTTAATCCATTATTATGCTACGAAATGTTCGTTATGTTGAATTGTTATCAAAGAGCTCAATGAATAAGAGGTTTATCGGCACTGAAATCAAATATTGAATAAGTTAATTAAACTAAAATTGATAAGTGTAATTTTCGTTGCAATATTTACATGGAATAGGGAAAACTGTTTAATAAATGTGTAAATCAGCCTAATTAAAGCTCTCTGAAATTTTCTTTTGCCTGAAAATGAGCTCTTTAGCTCCACTTGTATCTAGTTTCATTTCCGTGCTAGAAATAATTCTCAGAGGGAGGGGGAGTGAACTGAAGTCTAAAAATATACTTTATGACACTTCAACTACTACAGAAATACATTTTGAAGAACCATCTATCAGCATACAAATGAAACGAAAAGGATAATGCAATACGAGATCAAAAATAAATATAAATACTACGTAGGGTGAAGTGGGGCCAAGTGAAATTGCTTTACTTAAGTGAAAGATTACTTTTTTAAAAATAAACAAATTTGAAATTTGCTTTGAAAATTACGGTACATGAAGAAAGAGTAAAACGAAAAGTAACATTTCTCTAGTAAAATGTTTTCTATTTAATAAAAAATATTGTTCATAAAATGACTGATAAATATTGGAATTAATAAATGAGTAAATAAATAATGAAACCATAAACGTATAAGTGAATAAACCATTTATATATTAAAAAAGTAAATGCGTGAATAAAATAGTGAATAAATAAGAAAATAAGTGAATTAGTAAATAAGTAAGTGAATTAATATATGAAGGAATGAAAATAACATCAATAATAAATACTTCAGTAATTTAATAAATGAATAAGTGAATGAAATGAAGTATTTCACTTTGCCCCGAGTGTACTTGACAAATTGCATTTGAAGATTAAAATAAAATCATGCCTAATATATACTAAATAAGTACTGCACTATACACCAGTAGATCTCTTAATATTTAAAATGTTAATTGCCAAAAAATCCTGATTTAATACCAAAAAATACTTTTGGTAAACCACAAAATATTATTGCAATCTACGAGTCAATTTTTGAAAATGACTTTCCCTGATCTTTTTAGCTTTTTTTTTTTTTTTTGATTGGAATGAACAATGTCTAAGAACCTAGTTAAAATATTGCTAAATAGGCGACACTGAAAAATGTGAAAATAATTTACCACTTAATTTGTCCCAACTATTTTACTTTACCACACATTCTAGGGGCCCCGACCCCTAGAATGAGTTGATCAAAAGGCGTGATATCTACGGTAAGAGCTAAAAGACAAAAAATGTTGAAATATTGATTACTTGCTATAAGAGCAGAAAAATGTAATATGTTTCGATATAATGAAGGAAAACTACGCATATAAGCATAGATATAAGCAAAGAAGTTGCATCCATATTTTTTTTCATTTTAATCAGTGCATTATGAATACCAATCAAGGATGCATCTCGGTACAGTTTATCGTTATTGTTTTTTGAAAATAATTTATCCAATAGCATTTTCAGTTTGACGAGTGGAATTTCAAAGCTTCGCTACTGGAATGCAAGCATGAAGCAGTGGATTTTTGAAAAAAAAACTTTCAATTTTATGCAACGTAAAATTAAAATCCTAAAACATAGTTAATTTTTTAAACAAACATTTGTTATAATTAGGTTTTTGTAAACGGATTTATATGCAGAGTTATGAAACTGAAATAATAGCAGACAGTAAAATACAATAAAATGTTGGCCAACAAAATATTGGTCTATTATTGCTATTTTTAAGTTTATATTATTCAGAAGATTTTTTCACAGCAAATCCTTTTCTAGCTGTGTATAAATGTTATGAAAGCCTTTTCGTTGACTAACTGCCCCTAACTTTTATTCCATTTGTGTATTTTTAAAAATAAAATGTAGAAATTTAGTTCAGTTCTTTAAAATTTAATGAGCATTCTCTTTTTATGGGTGAGTTTTTCTGGCACACAAATTGCATATAATCATCCACTATAACTAGCTTTCTTTAAGAAAACCATCAGAAAATATTGCTTTGACACATACAAACGGAAAACTGGAAGATAACTTAAGTTCCAAGGTTGTTCATACCTTTTATCTAAGAGTATTCCCCAGGCTAGCTGATATGAAAAGAACAAAATCTTTCGACCCTTATGGCGGGAAGGATAAGGTATTCTCATGGGCATCAAAAAGGAATATAGAGAGAAGTGGCAAAATTTGTGAAAGCATTTTAATGTAATTGTTCGGAGATTACAAAATATGAGAAGCTGCAAATGAAAAATTTAACTACTGGTTTCATTTGATGTGCTGAAAAGTTTAGATGGAACTGAGTGCTCTTAATTTAAACTATTGAGTCCTTCATATTGCAGTTCTCTTGTTTAAACATTGCTTTAAGTAAGTTGCAGCAAACTTTGTAGTCTAAATTATGATTTGCTTTGACCTATACTCATCGAGTTTCCTACTCAAATGAATATTTCGTAAAATAAAATGTGTAAATAAACAAAATTTGCTGCGTTTACTTTCCCACAACCATGCATCCCTATTTTCGTTTAAATAATATGTACGTATTGTGATAAATATTCTTATCTAGTTTTAAAAAAGAATAATCACAAATTATGAGTAAAATACTTTAACTCTTATGTTGACTCGTTGCTTTACTTGCGATGGTATAGTATTTTATTCATATTGTAGCACAAAATATTCCCGATTACCGTTCGTACGAAAAGTAGAGAATTTAAAAACATCAATCAAACATTTCCAGTTTCATATGACTTGCAGACCCCAGAAGTCTATCTTATTAATCATTTCTAAAGGATGGCAAACCAAAGATGTGCGCCAATAATTACCAAGAGAAGAAGATTTATATCGAGCACCGCAAAATCATTTCTCGAAATCGGTTCGTGGAATCGCAAAGATGAATGGAGTCTACCAGAAATAAAAGTCTGTTCCAAAAATTTGATAAAGACGGCACCATCCTTTAAAGCTAAATGTGATCACGCTCAAAATCACTTTAACAGCAGGACATCTGCGTCAACTGCTGCAAGGAAAGTAACAGACGGCGCTCAGATGGTACAGTGCCGTCATTTTAATCAGTTGCTGGAATCTGATTTGTGCCAGACACTGAATTGCGTTATCTTTGGAACATAGCCATGTTTACGTCAGATGATTGGGTCTAAAATGAGAACATCAGATACTGGTTTGTTCCTTGAACAGCTTAGGGTTGTTGTGTGTTGTCAAAAATTTCTTTCCACGACCTGCTACTGATTTGAGAAAACACGCTTTTTATCACTCACTTAAAGCTTCGCACTATTTCTTGGGGTATTTTGAAAGGAAAACTTCCCGATTTTTTTTTCCGAAGCTTCTATTTTTTATGTAGTATCTCATTATCCATTTTTTACATTAAAAAACGCTTTTTTTTTACTAGGAAAGAATACTCAATAATGTTTCTCTTTTTATATAGTGGTGTACTACTTTCTCAAATATTTTTATAAAACTATATTGCAAAGTAATAAAAAAAATATTCCTTTCGTAAGAAAATATCTTCAAGTTTTATATGGTACAAAACCCAAATAGCTCGGAAATTTACAGTACGACGTGTGATCAGTACTTGTAATGACTAATTTCATATAGCTCAGTAATTGTCACCCTGTATTTCCCACAGCCTTAGCAAAATAGTAACGAATTGGAGGTGGTCTAAAAGTTTATTACGGAGCATAGCATTCGTTAAACTTGCTGGGAAGTTATTTCTAACTGACATATAAAAAGATTAGTAAAAGTGCTCAGTTACAACCTGTAAGGCAGAACAAGATGCAAAATACAGACAGCACGTTTATGACATCCTGAGACTGTAATTTCGGCTTTATTATACTCATCATTCTGGCATAAATAAAAACAGATGGAAACAAGTTTTGTCTCATTGAAGCTGATATGACCAACAAACTGGTAGCTAAGATTAAAAGATTGCTGATTATTGATAATTCCAGTCTAATATGTTCATATAAATGACGAAACTGCAGCCTGTGTGTCATCAGCGGGCTCTCGGTATTTTGAAAGGAGATTAGCTTTGAAGAGGAAGGGGAGTGTCGCATTGTAAACAATGTACTCTTTTGAAACATACATGGTTAGGAGAGTGTGAACACATGAAATAAACTGCTCTGAAAACTGGAGATAGCTAAATTATTTTACGAGCATGTGCCTGAAAATATCGCTACACGTTATGGAAATTCTTGTTAAGCGAGATGTCTGTAGGATGCTCGTCGAGACAATGCGACGTCTTCAATGACGTCATCGGAGCTTGAACCAGTGACATGAAGCGAAAGTTTCCTCAAAAGAGGAACCTTCAGTTCAATATTTAGGTTCATCGGCATTTTGAATTTTACTTCAATGCAAGCAAATAATGGCAACAATATAAAATTATACGCAAAAGTATGGTAAAAGTTTCAAAGCGTTTTGGTGATTTATAGAGATCCCAATGTAGCTAATATTTCCATGCATCATAGCTGTGCAGCACAATGCATCGAAGTTGCCATAATTATAACTGTAACCCGGAAAAACGTTTTTATAATTACTTACATTCAAAGAAAGCAGGTATGCGTGTGTTTTATTTTGGGTTAAGTCTTTTTAATGACAAAATATCTAGAAATTATGAGAAAATTTGTTTATTCCTTTTCCATGTTATTGGTCTAGTAAGCACTGTTATTGGTCTAGTAATATCTAAGTAAGCAATGTTTTGTTTAAGAGGCATGCTTAAAACTGGACATAAGTAGAACCTGTGTTCTACGCAGGTTCTGTGTTTACGCAGTAAAAGTATATTAAGTGCTTTTTACAGGCTACGATGTAAAAATTAAAAAGCTATGAAGTTTCTTCGGTTAGATATAACCTAATTTATACTAAGAGTTGGAATAAAAAAATCAGACCTTGAAAAATAAATAAATAAATAAGGCGCTATAAGTTGCATGCATCAAAATACGTATTTTTAAAGATATTATGTTTATTAATATTTTTGCATAATATTCGACTTGAATTTCAGAAATGTACGTTTTTGTATTTTTTTTACCTTAGCGAGAAAACTCAGTAAAAGAAACGTTTAAAAGGCCAAAAAGGATTTAAATTTTTTATTAGAAAAATATTTTGATGTTGATGCGGTTTCTCTGATTCTATTTTGTTTGCCTTTTTTTCTTGAGGCAGAAAATTTATGTAGCGTGAAAAAAGAAAAATGATTTTTTCCCCCTCTATAATTTTTTCTCGCATTTTTGAGGTTTTTATTTCTATCAGCTTTATAATAATCTGCGAAATATTTTTTCTAACATCATCTCAAGCGGTACTTACAATTTATAGAGAGGATTATACTACTCAATGATAAAAATAAGACACATTTTGGAAAATACTCTCGCTCATCTATGAACCATAAAAAATATGACTTTGTTAATAAAAATAAGTCGAAATTAGTTTCCTTTACTTTGTGTTAAAAATGCACAGAAAAGTCATTAGAAAGAATTTCATAAGAATGTGTTTTTTAGAAATGTTTTTCGAACGCTTATTACTGTTTCTCGCTTTTTATCGCGTTAAACCATTGCGTCGTAAAAAAATAAAGATCAATTAAAGTAACCCGAATTCCTTAACTGGAGAAAAACTTTAGCAAGGATAAAAAAATAAATTACAATTGTCATTAAACCGTCAAATCCCTCTTAGTTTTATTTGTTTTAATCACGAGCAAGAGAATAGAATTACTAAATTTTTGATTTGAAAAATAAAATAATCCTCCGTGTTTTTGTGTGACCGGTGGAATGTGTTATTTTAAGTCGCAATTTTTAAAGTTGCTTAAGAATGGAATGCTGTTTCTCTGAGAAATTTCGAGATTTAATCATTTCTAAGTATTTTCCGGTACATTTTTATTTTCATAACTCTTTCAAATCGATGTTTGAGTACAACATTTATTTTACTTCCTGCCAAACAAAATTGCATTTTTTAATACTTTATTCTCGAGAAAAGTGTTAGAATTGATTAAATCGAAGCATTTTCTACACTTGTTTTGTTATTGTTATTTGAAAACTAATACTAGTTTTTGTTAGTCTAACACGCAATATAGTTTAAGAAGCAAGCCTCTTGAATAGCCATTAGTTTTTTTTAATGAAGATCATTTTTGTCTGAACTCTCCAAAAATAGAAAAAAAAAGTAGACTGATTCATTTCTCATGCTTTTTGTTTTCTCTCCCATATTTTGATTTGTCATTTGCTATACAAAGCATGTGCTCAGATACATGTTAGATATAGTGTCTTTCTGGTAAGTTGACCTCTGGCATAGACATTGCTTCCTCTTTTTCGAGTTATGGGAAAGGGTAAATGATACTGGATTAAGTTGGGTTTCTTTCGTAGTTTCTTTTTTGAATATTTCAACCCGCATCCGCCGCAGTTACTTTTTTCTAGCACCCGATAAGAGGGAAACATTGTCAATGTTGGAGGTTAACTTACCAGAGGAACACTATATGTGTCCAACAGCGCAGTTGCTTTAGAAACTGCTGATATCCATATTTTCTAAAAGACCATTTCTGTCTGCAACTAACAAGGAAAGCTGATTTTTTTAATTAATGTGTATCTTTTATAGTCAGATACAATTTTAACGCATCTACAACTTCCATACATTGTCTTTCATGCATTGAAAAAACGAAAGTACACTTCAAAAATTTAGTCAAGCGTATTTTCATGCCTTGTAATAAGTAGTACTCCAAGGTATTTAAAAACACTTTAAAATAAAATTGTTCAATTACATAAGCTTCAATATGTTTAAAACTACCTTAGCTTGGTCAAAAGGAAAATAATTGTATTTCTCAATTGAATAAAGTTTTTTTTTAAGAAACTTAGAGTGAGATGGTTAAGATCATAGACTATCTTTGATAGATCTTTTATAATAAGATTCATTACATTGATTGACTGTATTTAAGTTAAAAAAAGTCGTTAAAATCTGAAATATCCGTATATATTTAAATTTTCTAAATCTTCTATAATTGTGTGAAAAAGTGATTAGTATAGAATAAGGTAAACTTTAAACTACAAGTTTGTATTTTTTAAGAGCGTGAGAACTAATTTATGCATTTAAAGGAAGCAGGAAAAGTAATATTCATTCTTGTGCGATAATTCAATATCATAATTAATTGCATTACTTTGTTGAACAAGTTCTTTCTTAATTTACTTGGAAATCAAGTTGTTTCAGTTTTTAAGGTTGTACTTTCCCTTAAAAGAAAGTCCAACGAATTTTTAAACACAGCCAAAAAACTATTGAAATTGTCAACTAAAACTTTAGATATTCGTATAAAAGCTCTTCTACATCAACACTTTTCATTAAATCAAAATGCTTTCAAATCATTTGCTTTTTTAAATATAATTCCATAATTCCTTAACATGAATAGCTTAATTTAGAGATAGTAAAAGATGTTTTTACTTCTAGACTGGTTCATACCTTGTTATAAAAAGCTATCTTTGCCGTACAGAAAACGCTTGAGATATTATACGTAAGAATTAAAAAAAAAGACCCGAAGAGGTTGATCTTTTATAATTTTTTTATGTATCAACGGCTAAAACAAAATTTGGAGTACGAAGTTGAAAATTGATGTTGGTTGTAAATCTGTGATATAAAAGGGGAGGTTGTTAATATTTTTTTTTAAGTTGATGCTCATTTCATTGTGAAGACGACCCTTTAAATGAACTTTAGTAAGGAGAGTTTAAAAAGTTAAATACAATTAAAAAATTATCGTTTTATATGCGCTTCTAGTGTAAATAGTCTTTAAAGGATGTTTTGTTTTCTTTCTACCCCTGAGTACACAAACAGGTAAGTTTAACGTAAGTGCCGATTAAAGGTAAACCTGTAATCGAAAATGAACCTCAAAATTCAAGTAACATTTTTATTAGTGAATTGTTATAATTTATTTAAAACTACTTGTCGACTTCTGTACGAATTAAAAATTGTAAATATTTTTATTTTCATTATTGAATTTCGTATCGGACTCGAACTTAATACTACAGCCCCATATAAAGAGGGATTTATCTTATTATCGCTTGGTTATATAATTAGAAGGAGTTGCTTCTAGAGTTGGAATGCTTCGTACTTCTTACAAATTGAATGTTGATTGAATTTGTTTTCACTGAATAATTAACTTATGCAAGTTTTTTGCTGTCATTTTAGGTATGAGTTTGGTTCCAACAAACCCAGCGTCGCAAGAATGGGATGGCGCACGTCCTACACGAGCTTCCTTAGCTGAAAATTGCACATCAGCTGATGCGACGTGTCCACAGTCTTATGTCTACAGGATAGGCATTTATGGTTGGAGGAAACGTTGTCTCTATTTCTTAGTCATCATCCTTTTTTCTATGGTGATCATCAATTTAGCCTTAACGATATGGATCATCAGGGTTATGGATTTTTCAATTGTAAGTTGCCCTACAAATTGATGAAATGAATATTCTCCAAAAACAGTTAATATTGTTCTCTAAATGTACTTTGAACACGTATCTTCATTAATATTTACTTATTTGACTGCTGAGAATTTTTTTTCGCCTTGTACTTTCTGTTGTGCATTTATTACAATTTTCTGCAATTTTATGATTAAAAGTAGAAGCACTTACATAACACAAGCCTAAGTTCAAATTACTTTCAATTTTGAGAAAATACAACTATCCTCAAGTTAAAATATATTGACTAAAATTGTTATCATTAAAATAAAAGTAAGTGGAGTACCTTAAAAATCCCTTCTGAAAGGAATTGTTTGAAAATCGCTAAAAGCGAGTGATTTTAAACTACATTATGCTATGATATTTTAACCACTTGGCACGATAGTTCCTCTGCATTACATGCAACGTAGCAGTAAAAGACTTGGGTTGATAATTGTATAATACTTGTGCTGTTAAATCACAAGCAAATACAATTATTCGGGCTCATTCTAAAGCCACCAATGCTTAGTTGTGCTCAGATTAGTACTATGTGGTAGATCAGCTTTAGCCAGTACAATCTGTAGTTTTAATTTGAAACACATTTTACTACTCCCTTGCTTTATTGTTTGTTTCCTTTGCCCGTATAATATTATCCTAAATGGAACGTTATTTTCTTAAATATTAATTTTTGGAAATTAAGTACTCTATTGAATTAGTCTTAGAAAAATAAAATTCAAAATAAATTTCTCTAAAAAGGTCTAATGATGAATTTGCTACATTTTCAATGCAATCTAACGAAAAATAAAATCAATATTTATAAAAGTATCAAATTTTTAAAGAACCGAAGTAAATACTGTACAAATGCTTTATTTTGTTCTTGAAAAATGCTCTTTAAAAATTCAGAAACGTGAAATAATTAACACTGGTTGTGCATTTTTCTTTTCTAGCATGGCATGGGCCGTTTACGTATTTTTAAAGATGGAATTCGATTAGAAGGCCAATCCCATTTTCTGCACACTTTGTACGCCGCGCAAGTTCAGTCTAGAAAGGTAAGTTTCACGTAGTTCATAAACTATATATCTTTTATATTATGTTTTAAATTTCTTTTCTGTGTTCTTTACGACTGCAGGGGATAGTTGGGACAAAAGATACAGCTGAAATACTTGAAGTAAACTATTGAAATTTTTTTCTTAACTTTGCATTTGGAGAAGCTGTCTTTACTTTTGTTTACTTTTTACTCCTTTATTAATTTTTTCATGGGTTACATTTGTTATTGCCAACTATAATATATTTAGCACTAAAAACAGAAAAACTTTCTTTTTTCTCAGGATATTGTGTAAACTTATTTTTTCAATCATTTTTTCAGTTATACTCTTTATAAAGTTAAAATATTAAATGTATATAAAACTCGATATGGTATGTCATACGTTATTTTTCCACGTCACTAGCACCCAAAGTAAGCCTGACTTTAGTATGTTTGTGTGATAAGTATTTTTAAAAAATATTGGACAAATTTAATTGGAGAAAGCACACATCCTATTCTTTTATACTTGGTGTTGTGTTGTTTTCCCGCTTATGTTTGAGTTCGTTTCGCTAAAGTTTGCCAACTATTAAAGCGATTTAAGATAATTAAATTGTAACCAAGAAACACGTGTCTAAAACCATTTAGATTTTCTCGGATGACTTTACATCCTCAAACTCACTTCTTCGCATTGAAAAATGCTTTATTTGTAAAAACAAAGCACGTTTTCTTCAACAATCCGCTATTTTTTGGCTATAAAACATTGGTAAACCTTCATTAACTTTTCAGGTACAAATTTATGTATTCGATTTTTAACTATTAGTGTTTTTTTTTTTTGAAAATGCTATTTATAGAAATTCTGGGAATGTCGCAATGAATTTACAAGTTGATATTCTTAAATCTATAAAACATTATAAGCTAGTAGATTATTATGCTAAATGATCATTTAATAATAAAATGTAATATGCAATAATATAAAATTAAGATTTCCATTAACTAATATAGAGGCTATAAAATACATATTCACTCTTTTCAAAAACTTCCCTAACTGTCCTGGTGCCAGAAAATATTCAATACACTTTCATGTAAAGTATATTTTTGAGATAAAATCATCTTTGCCACTCCATTTAAATAAAAGACACTGCGCACTAGATACAATAATAAGCTATGGATAAGTAATATAAAAAATATTTTATTAAGAAAAATAACATTAAATTCTGTTATAATCTGGCTCTGATAAGTTAACTTCTGATCGGTTGAGTAAAGATTTTACCTGTCAGCGGCGAATTTGCAGGTCTGGAGACCCTCGCAAAGCATTTTTAGGGATCCCTTAGAGATGAACGGAAATATTCAAAATAATTTTAGTAGGCATTTGGATTCCCTTTAGAGTCCTCTATGTTGTGATCCCTTGTAATTGCAACAAGGTGAATCCGACGCTGCCACTTATTAAAACAGCAAAGATGAGTTGCGGACAATGATTGTTGCGATGTAACAAATCAAACGAAAATGCGATCGTTCAGGTCGAGGATATTTCTGCCTGAACTGAATATATTCCAGAAAAACGTAAAAAAACTATTTTTAATAGTAATTGTCACGAATGTGAAAGAAAAGTTATCCAGAAAAAGGCAATGTACATATTTTAAGTGAAACTAGTTCAAAAAAATCTTGAGAAAAAGAGTGTTTATTATTTTAGAACTGTATATGGACAACAATATTTAAAATTCAATACATATCATAAAGAAAAAAAGAAGAAAATCTCAATTTCAATGGGAAAATGAGTTCAATGCAGGAGAGTAGAAAAACGGAATGAAATTATCCCAAAATCAAAAATATCACCTGTCCTCAAACGAGCCCAGTCCTACTTTTCTATCAGAGTTGACTAATTAAAATGCAGTATTTGTTAATTTTATATGTCTAAACCCTTGTCCCAGTCCTTCATATGCGTCCTATACTTCCCTCATGTAAGCAAGGTGTGGGACACTAATTTTTTTTTATGTGAAAATAAAATCTTTTTTTTTCGTATTTTACTAATTTTGTTTGTCATTTACATAGCTGAAGAAGGGGAATTAAGATTTTATTTGCTGCACTTTAGGTAATTCGTTTAAAAGTAAAATCAAAAGTGTAAAATCTGTCCTATACCTCTCAACTCTACCCTACAAGTTCAAAACGCATGAAATGTGTATAAATTATATTTTTTATTACTCCCTGAGATTTCACGAAACTGAATTCTCAATGCCTTGCGTTAAATGGTACACATACAAAAAAAATCAATCTTTGGAATTTAGAAGAACAACACTTTCCAGCAAAATAAGGAAAAGATGGGGAAATCCTTTAAAACATACGAACAGCCAATATTAAAAATTTAAAAGGGAAATTTTCATTAAAATAATCTTAAGCTATACGTAATTAAGTTATTATTTTTTTCATGATTAACAATGTCGTATGCGTCTGACACGCGATTGTTTGGTAAATGTTGTGCTCATCTATGTAATGATATAAGTACTAAGTTGTAGTAGTTTGAGTACTAATTTTGGCATCATTTTCCATAGTTTTTAAAAGTACTTTTCTGTTCTCTTCCGATTACTACATATGCAAAACGTACTTCATGAGGTAATAGAAAAAAAAATTACCAAAAAATAAACAAAAAATTAACTTTTTAAACTTTTTCTTAATCATACTCCTTCAATTTACGATATTCCAATTTTCACTTTCTTTTAACACATTTCTTGTACACGCGTGTACTACAGCTCTGTTATGAGATCCAAAAACTGCAGTTTCGTCCTTGTTAGGGACAAATCAGTCTGGAATAGTCAATAGCAGAGCTGGAGGCTGATGTGCTCTTATTGAAGCTGAAATTACCTTCAAACTGGTAGGTAAAAGAAATTTACCACACCAGCAAGTGTTCGCAAGCAATGGTGCCGCTCAGCCCACAAAATAAAGGGAAAGCCGTAAGTTGCTGCCCTTAAGCTAATGCTACGGCAGAACTACAAGCATGAACCAGCAGCGCGGTAATGACATCCAAATACTCTAGTTACGCCTTTTTTCTGGACTCATTTGTCTGGAATAGTCAATAACCGAGCTGCCTTATTACTGAAAATGAAATTACTTTCAAATTAGTTGATATAATTAATTTATCACACCAAACAGTCCTTTGTTTTACGAATTGAACTGCATCATTGCTTATTTCATATTAAGAACTCTTTTCTAAAATCCGCAGTAGTAATTAAAAAAACTTGGTCTGTAAGAATTTGCTATACTAAAGATTCTGCGATTTTATTACTAAGTTGAGATTAATAAAGCCATGACATCTCATTGCCTTAAGTGGGCGGTGCAAGTACCAAGTTTTTAATCTTAGGATTTTAGAAAAAAAAAAACACGACTGCCTACCAGATAAGAGAAAACAATCTCTTAAAAAACAAAGCACAATCAGTGTTACAAAAGTTTACAACAGGAACTTTCATGAAGTATAATTTTAAAGCTACGTGTAATAAATATAAATATTGTTTGTCTTTAGTAGCAATCTTTACCGATCCCAAGTTCCACGCCTAACGCAGTAGTACGTCTCACATGGGATTGCTCGGCAAATTGTGAGTTCTTGTTACATAAAAGTGTAGTTTACGTGCTAATTTTACCGACGTCTCTCAAAAACATTTTTAAAGTTAACTTTTTTAATTTTTTAGAGCACGATATATCCAGAAATCTACCAAATATAGCAGCTGTAAAGAATTTAAAAAAGCAAAGTATTATTTTTTTAATCATATACCTTTAACTCATGAAATTCAGTTTCTCACTTTTTTTTAAAGATATTGCATTTCAGTTACTTATTATCAATAGATCTTTTCTTTAGGCAATCATAAGCTTAACAGAATCATGTCTTTAGGAAAGATAATGACAGTTTTTTTTTTTTTTTTTTGAGTTGAGTTGAGTTACAAATCAATGAAATCTTAAGTGATCGGTGCACATACTAAACATTTCTTGTGTTAAGAATTTGGAAGAAACAAGATAATCAGAAAAACAGGGGAGAAACACTTTTGAAAAAGAGAGAACAATCAGCTTTTTAAACTTCTTCACTGCGAAAATTTCAGAAACAAATATTAAAGCTTTAAGACATTAAGTTAGTTTCTCTTCTTAACCAACCTTAACCGATCCCAGGCTCCACGTCTAACGCAGTAGTACGTCTCACATGGGATTGCTCGGCAAGTGTGCTCATCTTTGTAATGTTGCAATATGCGTACTAATTTTTTCAGCAATTTTTGCATTTTTCCGAACAATATGTATGCAAAATATATATCATGAAGTATAAAGTCTGCAAATATATATATTTATATCTACATATATATTTTCTCTGAGTTTTTACCGATCCCATGATCCACGCCTAACTCAGTAGTACATCTCACATGGGATTGCTCAGCAAGTTTTGTGCTCTATATAAAGGTGTAATTTGCGTACTAAATTTACATACATCTTGCTCGAATATTATTTTTCCATATTATTTCGTATAGTTTAAATGCTAAAATCTCCAAAGGCAGTAAAAAATTACAACACTATTATTTTCTTATTCATACAGATTCAACGTGCGATTTTCCGCTTTCTTTTAGGATATTTACTTATATACACTTAAGAGTCAAAATTTTATGACCACTTAGTCAATGTATTGTGATAGTTTTTGCCTTCAAAACAGCTTCAACTTGCCTTGGATGGCTCAAATTCTTGGTGGATCACTAGATCCAAGTTATAAATAATGTTTTTACAGAGGTTACGCAAAATCAAGGCATTCTGATATGGTGGAGTTTGCTATAGGGATTGCATTTCTATAAAAAAAACTTAATGTACTCTATCGGGTTAAGATTCATCGAGTTACATGTCCAAGATATTACTTGGAATTCACAATCATGCATTTTGAAACACTCCAACACAACATGAGCCTTTCGACACTGCATGTTGCCTTGTTGGAAGACTCAGTACGGAAGATACACACGATTTAACGGAGAGACTGACCAGCTATTACATTTAGATAGTCCGCAGCTTTAATAATATGTTCTACTACAACAAATTGTCCTAAAGCTGCCCATATGAGCCTTTGTTAACAGTCGAGCTCGCGCGCTGGGTCTTTTCGACCGAAGCGCAAGGAACCATTCGCAGCTCTACTTTGAAAGAAATGGACCAGGTCCACTGTAGCTGCATTCAAAGTCAACTCCTTGACCTTGGATATACTTTCGAGATGCTTGATTAATATTTGTTAAAATCATGATTTTTTACTAAATTAATTAAATATTGTTTAAATGCTCTTAAAATGTAATATGGGTCTTTCTAACCCAGCGCACGCTGTCGTGTATCTGCTTTCCTGAAGGTTAATGCGTAATACAGCCGCCACAGACCTTTTCAAAACCTGCTGATCATGAGAGGAGCCACTGTTCGTTGGTAAGACAGCATACCCTGACTCGACCATCGAAATAAGAAATTGCAATAAATCCGACAAGAAAACTCACATATCCATAGACTATCCGGATGTTTCCAGGCGTAGTTAACCATGACTACCGGTCAACAAAAATGCGCAATCAGGCGGAATGCTGCTCAGTCCCATAGGCAAGAGTGACAGCAGAATTGTGTGGTCCAAAAAACTTGCACTTGTTTTGTGTTGTATTAAACTGCTAACTGAGTCTCTGTCTGGTTTCTATTTTGCTGTAGCAAACGGGGCAATCCCTGATATCTTTTTTCTTTACTGAAACGTGAACCTCCTGCACCTTGGCATCTGATGTTAGTTTCAGCATCATTTTCCACTTTTTATAAAAACTAACGACAGATTGGGAATAACCTGCCAGGCATGCAGTTTTGGAGCTAATCGTTTCAAAATTTACTTAGATCAACTGCCTTTCCCATCATTTGCAAAAGTAAAAACAAGAGTGATTTTTTATCTTCTCTAGCATCAGTAAAATACCGTCATCACTTAATCATGTACATTTCATGTCATCCAGGTGAGTTCATTGAAAAAAATGTTGATGGTCATAATATTTTGGCTCTTCAATGTAGTTATTTATTTACTATCAATAGATTTTTTCTTCAGGCAGTCATAAACTTTAAAAAAATCATTTTTTAAGAGTATGAGTAACTGATGATTCTACGTTTTTATTACTAAATTGCGATTTCATAAAACCATGAAATTTCAAAAAACCCTTGAATGGTTTGATGCACATACTAGCAATTTATAATTTTAAGAACGTATACAAACGCAAAACTTTACTAGAAAAAGAAAGCGATGGGAAATCAGAAAAATGAACAGTATGAAAAAAAAGCAGTCAGAAATCTAATTTAGAGCTATATGAAGCTACGATTTCTCTTCAACATCCATCTTTACCGATCCCAGGTTCCACGTCTAACGCAGTAGTACGTCTCACATGGGATTGCTCGGCAAGAGTTGTGCCTCATCTTTGTAATGGTGTAATAAGCAAAATTTACCTCATGAAGTAAGTATAAAACTTGCAAAAAAATTGTTCTTGATCATGCAGCTTCGATATGCCGAATTCCAATTCTTACTATCCTAAATTGCATTTTTTAATATAAACATTTATTTACTATGAAGAGACATTTTACTAAATCAGCCATAAGCTTTAAAAATTCGCGTATTCAAGGGAAATGTCGTGCCACTGTTTGTTTGTTTTTTTTTTTTTTTTTTGACTGTAAAGGCGTAATTTATGAACTAATTTTTCCAACATTTTTCCAATTTTTACTTTAATTTATAATTGGCAAAAGTGCAGCACATAAAAATATAACTGCATATCTTTCTTAAGCGATGTAAAAAACACTAAGGCAGGGATTCAAGTGAAACACCATTGCAATCGCTTCGAATTGCAATTGCTACTGGAAGTGAATTACATTATCATCAACTTAACTTGGCACTGACGTCACTACAGATGGAGCCAATAAGAGCTCACAAGCAGTCAGTGATCTCCCCTTATACACCAAGTAGGCTGTGACGTTTTATCTAGCTCGTTTTTCATAGGCAAACGTCACGCAAACGTCACGCTGACGTCACGATGTTTTTATCAAGAAACGTTCCAATGTAATTCATTTCCAGTAGCGATTGTAATTTGCAATCGCCTGTTTCACTTGAATTCCTGCCTAAGAACCAGCAAAATACAAAAAACCATTAACACATTGTAGTGCTGCAACATTTTTGTCCCACACTTCTTTTGAGTGAAGGAGGCCATGACACGCACATATGAGAAGACTTGGAATGAGGTTTGAGGAAATTAAATTTAACGAATATTGTACTTCGTGGTCAAAACTGATAGAAAAGTAAAACAGTGATTGCAGAGTACCAAGAATTATTTGTGAAAAATTCTAGTTTTATTTTAATTAAATTTGTCTCCATTCAACTTAATTTATGTTCCAATCGAAAGTATATCAATCTATTTTACTTTCTTCCTTACATAGAGTAATCCATATCACTGTCTATATCGATAACTGTCAACGTAAAACAAATATATTCGTAAGAGTTTAATCCAGCCTCATCTCGCATACTTTTATTTTTTAAAAGCATTCTACTGATTCAATATACTGGGTCTGTGATATCAGTCTCCCTTATTTGGAGAGGGTACTGTATGAGTTGTGGTGGATTTACGGTGGCGGAGGTGGTAATTATGGATAGCGATATACTTGCTATTTGCAATAGTTGCAGTAGCATGACGCGGTTAGCATCGGAGTGTGTTCTTGGAAAGTACATTCTTAGTTTGATTGCTACTTAGTACAACTTGGCTAGTATAAACCAGTTCGGTTTGAAAAAAGTTTCCCTTTGTGAAGATCATTCTAAGATTATTCTTTCACTCCTATCAGATAATCGTAGGGTAGATGAATGTTTAAGTACTGGCTCAAACATACAGCTGTGGAGATTTCAGGATGGAACCCACACGTTCCACAGTTTAAAGCGTTTTTACGGTCTGAGGAAAACCAGTTTTTTTTTTTTTTTGTTTTTTTGTTTTCAATGTTGTTACTTGCTACTCTAAAGCTTGATTCCCAAACGTGAATAGTTTTCCGTATATATCAGGATTACTTCTTCTAAGTTGGAACAGAAAGTAAAATGTTTGCTGCGCAATAATCACCGAACAACTGTTACGAATATACACCTCCACAACACATCTCTGTGCTCACCGAGCCACACCATTCTGATTTTTGAAAATGGCACATATACTGCTGTCGCTTGATATCATCTCCAACACCTAGCACAACCCACTCAGTACCATCTACAGTAGAAGAGACTGATGGGCCGTACCCTGTGTTTTCTCTTTTTGGATTTTTTCATTTCCACAAATGTGTCATTGAAGCATTCGTAAGTCCACTTTAAATAAGAGTAACCAATGTTGAAAAAAAAAACATATCTGCTATATTAATTAAATAGTTATTTAGGTATGCAGGGCAGCATCTATTGATTGAAAGATAGTAAATATGGTTTCAGCTTAAAATATTTGTTCATTGTAAAATGATGCTGAAAATGTTTCCTTACTATTGTGTTCTTAGCTAAGTTTTTGATAAAGAGTGAAATAATATTTTATAGTCCTTGACTCGGTTAACGTGAATCCTATTATTTATATTATCACATTAGTTAATATTAAAAAAAGATTAGAATTCAAATAGCATTACACATTCTAATGTATCCTTAAATTAATCATTAACATTAGATTGCCCACTCAGTTATTTTGAATGTTTTTTTATTTGAATTAGAAAGGCAATTATTTATATATAATGACCCAATTTCTTAGAATTTTGTGACTTTTTATACAACATCTAAATGAGTTTATCAATAACTTAATTTACCCCTCCCCCTCCCCTACTTGATTTCTGGCATATAATGTGTTATACTTAAACTGCCCAAGCAGTCAAAATGATTGCTTGGGCAATCTAGTGTTAACTTGCTAATAATTAACAAAATGATCTTAAAGCTATATAAAGGCATAACTCATGAAATATTATCTAAATTTAATTTTGTATTGCTATATTGTAATAACATACACAGATAAAAATAAATTCCAACACCCCAACAAGAAATTTTCAAAAGAGAGTAAAAACTTTAAAATCATCAACATATTTATCTACATGGGGACTAAAAAATCAAAGAAAAAAGTGAACCACGTGCATTAGAGTAATAGGTTGTATTCCTTTCCTCACTCTGCAGAATGCAGTGGTGTCCCGAAAACGCGGCACTAGATTACCCGGTCAAATCCAAAACTGTTCCCTAGTAGGACGAAAAGACCCCACGCGAAACATGTTGCAAACTCAGCCTCTTTTCAGACTGTATTTTTTTAATATTTGTCACATTATGTGTGAAACACGTAAGTTTAAAGTGACTTTCAGTTTACAAGCGCTATATATTTATACATTTATATTTTTATTTTACGAATGATGTAAGTGAAAATTTCTGACAAAAAGTTATTTTTACTTGCTTCTGAGGTATAAAAAAGTTTATGTTTTTAACACTTACTATACAGAAGCTGCCTCGGCGATTATAATTAACCAATGTTCTAAAACTTCTCCATCTATTGAAAAATCAAGAAATTATAATTTTTTACTTGGACATTAAATGCAACGGCTTCACTCTTCCCATCTTCCTACCGCTTCCAAGCCATTCCTACATACACAAAAGTCAAGCAGGTAAAATAAAAATTTATGTGGGTGATTCTTTTCAAATAAGCCAAATTAATGTCCCAAGTCTATATCTCATTACATTACCATTGTTTTTAAAATAAATTTAACAAGCATGCATAATATGATGTATATTAGTTTTTTTTTAATTCAGAGATTTATAAATTAATACTGTAGTTCAAATTGATCATTCGTTACTCCCTCATACTGTCCTCAAACACACTTCAATTTTTAGAATTATTTTTTTGAAATATTAACTAAGAATTCACTATTTCTTCTTTATTTTTATCTTCTAATAGAGACTGTAGCAGAGTAGCTAGCTGTATTGCATTCGTTGCAATTTCAGCGCAGCAATCATCGTTCCAACAAACCATTCTGCGCAACTTTCGCTGATTGCTGAGTTGTTGTTGTTGAGCTATAGGCTCGAAGTTTGAAATAACCGCTTCAAGCCTTTCTTAAGCTAAAGTGGGTAAACTCGATTTTGTTAAATAAATTTATGAACCCGTTTTGCATTTGTCAGTAAATGGCTTCGCGTGCATGTAGCACGTCGACATTGCACTTGCTACCATATGTTTGCTGTACGTTCTTGCTTATTAAGATGTTTTCTATCAATCCTTTAAGTTTTGACAAGGAATTGAGATTCACCCTGTGTAGTCATTTTATGTACTAAAATTGTCTTTTTGCGGGGGATAGTAAATGTAAAAAAATTACTCATAATATGGATTATGCATTCTCGTTTTTTTTTCAACTCATAGAAGCGAAATGAGAAAAAAAATACATTCAAGACTAAAGTTTCTCTTGGTTTTCTTTCTTTTTTTTCGTAAAATTAAATAGATGCATTGAAATTTCGTGTTGTATACGTTTTTAAACGGAAGCGAAATTAGTATTCTTGTTTCCACTATTTTTCTCCTACAAATGGTTTAGTCAGTCAGTTAATAGATAGAAAAAGAGTTCGTAATCAAATAAGTGATCATTGGAAGATTATGCATTTTGAGCATTAAATCCATTTACTGGATTATCAGTAATCAACCTAACTCAATAGGTTGCCTTGTGCAAAAAACATGTTAGGCATTTTTAGGGCCTTTTCTCTCGTCCACAATACGTTACATAATTTTGAATTAAAAACAAAATAATTTAAAAGAAAAGTCACGATGTTTCCAAATTTTTCCAGGAATGTAGAAAGTGACATTTAATTCTGTTCACCATAGATTTGTAAATCCTACTAATATATCTATATATATATAAAAGAAAGTCGTGCTAGTTACATTTATAACTCAAGAACGGGTGTACCGATATTGCTAAAAATTGGTGGGTAGGTAGCTCAGAGCCAGGAGTCGGACATAGGCTATAATTTATGTGCGTCAGTTACATAAATGGAAAAAATGTCTTATTGACTAAGCCTTTTTACTAAGCCTTTTTTGACACCTCCATGGCTAAACGACATAAAGCACACGATCTGGCAGCTTCCGGAACGCAGTAAACAGGTTGTAAGTTAGCGGTACGTTGAGTGTTATTTGACTTTTTTGTGAAGCAAATTATAAACAAACGCGTTACTTCTCTTGAAATTTATATGTGATAAGCTGTCAGAAACAATTGCTCATTCCGAGGATCCCAACCGATATGCCGTTTGAATTTAAAAGACTTCAATTTCCGATCCGTCTTGCATTTGTCATGACCTTTAACAAATCACAAAGCCAATCCTTAAAAGTTCGTAGTTTGAATCTAGAACATCACTGTTTTTCCCATGGTCAATTATATGTGGCATCTTCACGGGTCGGAAGACCATCTGCGTTGTTTGTTTCTGCGTCTGATAATAAAACAAAAAATGTTGTGTATCACAAGGTACTTAAGTGAAGAACAACCTATGTACTAAAATACAGAAACAATAATGAATGATTAATGTAGGTACTTTTTTTTTTTTTTTTTTGTATTTTCTAACAATAAAAAACTTTGAAAATTTGCTTATTTATTGCCTTTAAGTAGGAACAGAGTTCGCCTGGTCAGATAGTTTATGATATTTATCACCCTTTCTTATAATCAATCTTTAATTTTAAAAAATCAATGAGCTAGTAATATTGAGTTAGAAAAAAATTCTTCAAATCCGAATTACTCAAATTTTGAATTGGCAATTTTTAAATGTATGAATTCAAAATCCAAATGCAAATCTGCGACAAAATATATATAAGCAGTATACAAATAAAATAAGACACTTTCTATAGTATAGCTTAACCATGGAAAAATACCGGATGAACTGGTACTTTACTTTGTAACTCTCTGCGACATCGTGTGTGCGGTAAAACTTTTCTGCTTGGGCGTTCTCGCTGGTCCTACCTATTTCCTTCATAAATTTAGGGAATTGGACAGGCAAAGATGCAGTGGAACAAATGTATCTAAAAGAGTCGCCTAAACAAAATTCATTATTGTACTATAAAAAAGTCTGGTGTGGACTCCGCACTACTTCCTTTTACGCTTAAATTTCATAAATATCTTTAGTGATGAAATAATGCCTTAGAGTGAGCAAGAAAGCAATTCAAACATTTAAGACCCATAGTTTGTAGCAAATCAATGGAAAAAAATGTTTTACACTAATTTATCTTCTAAAAACCACCTATTTTAACATCATTCAGTGGATTATTCGCAAAATATTGCCAAAAACTCCAGATTGAACTCAAAATCTTTTCTTTCGCCAAATTTGTCTTAAACTTTCTGATAAATCGACAAGTTGGCAAAATCATTTGGCGACCAAAATCTTGGCGATCTATCGTCCAAAGTGGTAGACAAATTACAAAACCACTAAAGTCTGCTTTGAAATTAACAAATGTACCTCCAAAAAGTGGTAAAAGACCCCCTTGGGAACATTCAAATGCAACCACGAGAAAAGGAACACAACTAAACCTCACTCAGAGCCTACATGCCAAACTAGAGCTTTCTAGGGCTTACCGTTTTCGAGTTATGCGAGATAAATACATACAAACGTCACGAGAAAACTCTTTAATCGGGGATGGTCGAAAATGATTTTTCGGCAGTTCATATGTTGGTAGGTACATATGTACGTGCTGACACGTCGAAAAAACTACTCTACCTTTATTCGGGTGTGAGCAAAATTAAAATTTAGACCGAAATTTGAATGAAATAATATTCGCGATCACAATACTTACGTAAAATTAAGTAAAAGCGTAACATTAAAAAATCCTATCCTGACTATTCTGCAGCTTCTCATTTATTTACTTCCCAGTTTCTGAAATTGTTGAAACAAAATGTTCGGTTAAGGAATCGACATTTCTATTAATGTCATTCAATTAGTTACCGTTTTAATTTCGATATTCGACTTTTGAAAATTGTCCAGGGAGCATTTCACTTAGTTTCTATTCTTAAATTTTCATTTAAAAACGAAAAGATAGTATCATAAAATATGATTCATACGTTTCTCACGAAAGGGTTACAAATATGCTATTTTTTTCGTGCTAAATAAATTTATCATAAACATGTTCATCGTATCTGCCTCTAGTTAATAAGAATTAATCATCTTAAATTGCAACAGTTCAAGCTAATAACTTTAAAAAATTGAAGCTTTTATAAACTATGACTTTAGAGTAAAAAACTAAAATTTTGAAAAAAAGAAAAAAAAATCTTGAAATTATAAACCTGTTTTTTTTTTTCCCTCCAGAAGTACTGATTGAGTATGGCAAGAAAAATATTCTTATTAAACCATGAATTGGCGTGGTGCGTCAGATTTGTACATGAAATATTTTTTCAATTATTTTTTGAAAAAATATAATATGATATCCTTACGGGAATGAAAAATTGAACTATCAATGAGTTCATTTCAAACTGTCAGGTTTTCCCTTTTTCACTTGTTATAAATAATTGAATTAGAAGCTAGTAATTCAAAGGAAATTATTCTACTCAAGTTAAAATAAAAAATACACCCCTGCACTCTTCATTTTTGCTTCGAAGCTAGAGGAAACTTTTCTGATATTGTTTAAGAAAACCACAAAAGTAGCAACTAGATTTCGTAATTCATAAAATAATAAAGTAGAAAATAAATATACGTGAATAGTAAAAAGTTACTGAAAAAGAAACGCATCTTTTCGAACTCGTGGGTTCTTTAAATACTAAAAATAAGTTTAGAGGAAAAAAAAAGTTCATTTGTTTAGTAATTAAGATTTAAAGATAAAGTTCAATTTAAAGTATTTTTAAGCAGAACAGGAAATCTTGCTGATTCGGCTTATCCCGATTGTCAGTAAAAATATTTTTACAGCAGAGTGTCAATTTCATGTATTTTTAATCAACACGTCCGATTTCTTCTTTAAATTAACTTCAAATTGACATACATTTTGAGATGTGATGGGATTTTAATGCCAGTACGTTATTTTTTATGCCTTTATATCAGTATAATCAACTAGCTGACCCATGAGAAGCATTATCACAAAGAGAATGCAAAACAATTTTTCGAAGTAATGTTTTAATAACAGCAAAAAATGAATCTTATTTTTCGCTGATAGAGGTAAAAAAATCTTTAAAATGATGACTTACTTTTGCAGTTTGATGAAGTATTACTAAAGATATAGGGTGCAATAAATAAAATAAAAAATAAATTAAAATGAGGGGTAAATTATGGAGTTTGATAAAGCAATAAGGAAAAGATAAGTAAGATCTGGCATGGTGACAGAAACGCCCGCCCCCCTTATATCAAACTTTTACTTTTGATAACAATATATATTTCTCGTTTGTATATTATATCCCACAATCTTGTTGTTTTTCGAAATAAAATGGATGTAAACCAGATGTAATTTTATTAAAATAATTGATGAACTCGCTATGGCAGTTTTAATTACCAAACTTTCAAGCTGTTTAAAAATCTTCGATATACATACAATTTCTTGTGCAGTTTATTAGCTTTTATAAGAGGAAAAAAATATTATGTTTACTGCCACATGTCAGAACCCACATATAAACGCCATTTTATGCCAATATCAAATCTTTTAAATTACTTTAGTCAACTTTTAGCCAAAGTCTAAAAATGATGAAAGAAAAGAAAGCTGCAAAATCTTACTTCACGGGAAAAGTTATTACTTATCTTAGTGGTAGAAAATTGAGTTATTAGAAAAAAAAAGGAGGCATGGAACTACTTCAGCTAATACAGTATCGACTATTTTTAAGCCGAAAGGAAAGCATTCAATGAGCATTCGGAAAACCGTTTAGTATACTTTGAAATATCATCTAAGGATTGATGTCTTAGAATTGGAAATCTCAAGATATCCAATGCTTATAAAATGAACCTTACAATCCCTGGAGTGTTAATTCATGAAAACAATGAAATTACTGCAAAGGAGTTCAGTTGGTTCGCGCTATAATTCGGATCTGAAGCAAAAGCCGAGCTTCAAACTGAGTTTTATCAAAAACTTTGACAAAGGGCAC
>JAXGGA010006867.1:0-15000 GCA_038373865.1 Uloborus plumipes | reverse complement strand
TCCTATGATTTTTAAATGCAGTTATAACTGAGGCTTTTGTGACCCCTTCTGTGAACATTGCATATAACAGTTTAGTCTGATTTTTATGCACAATAGTTAGTTGCACAATAGTCTATGGTATTCACCACGATTCATTCGCCTTTTGAAAGACAAGCGTGTCTGCAATTTGCGTACAACATGTGTTAGTAATATTATTGACATTAATATGAAAATTGGTTCTAAGAAATTTGATAAAATGTTGAAATTAGTTTGTGAAAACTAGGAAAATGGAAAAAAAAATCTTCTCTCAGAAATAAATTATTTACTATTTCTAAACGGAATTGCATAAGAGAGGAACAACACCGATGGTAAAATTGGTGGTCGAAAAATAAGCATTCTTATCATTAATCGGCTCAGCCGATTAATTGGCCGATTATCAACAACCGATTAATCGGTAATCGGTAATCGGCCAATTTGCTTATCGGTGCATCCCTATGCTTAATAATACAACATAGCTCTGAAAAATATTTGAATGAATTCTATCCACATGGGAATATAAAAACTTATTTCAAGCTAAAAAAAAAATAGTTCAGCCTTAAATGGATAATTCATTGTTGATCGTAATCTTTGTAGGAAAATACTCCTATTTAAATGTGTTACATTTTATCAATTTGTGTGCTTAAATTCTTATCTCTATTACTCTATCTATTCAAAATTGGAAGAAAATGCCCATTTTGAGACAAAAGATTTGAATTTTGGGCTTTTTGGATTTTTTTTACATTTCCAAACCCCTGCCTATATGAATTCTAATGCATCAAGGAACCTCTGTGCCAAGTTTGTTGAAAATCCGATGAAAACTGGATTTGTATAAGGAACAAACATACATACATTTGATAACAGTATTTTTTTGGGTGCAAAGTATACATTGTTTTGAATAGATGTGAATACAATTTTCTGCTTTTTCCCGGAGAGATAATCTTTAAAATCTCACACAAATTCATAGCTAAATTAGTAACGTCTGTACTTCATCCTAAAAGAGCAAGGACACTTTTACCCGCGAAAGTTATGAACTCTTTTAAAAAATATAGTCTAAAGATTGTTTGCTGTAGTCAACATCTGACTAGGGAAAGCTGTCTTGGACTTCTGTTTCACATTTTTTTGGATATTTTCCCAGTCAAAACTACCTTGCTCATCTCATGAAGTTACTGTTGCTCAGTACTTGAACCATTTTTATTGTCAAAATCAATCTGATCAATGACAAATTCTATAGGTTCATATTGAACTGATTTGAAAGTATAACATGTTTAGCTTCGTCTAACAGGCCCAAAAATCACTTTGGTCCACTGGTAGGTCCATCTAGCTTTTGCAAAAAATGCAGCAAATTAAGTTCATTCAAATGTAATTGGCAAATGTTCCATTACAGAGGTCTACCAAGTTTTTCTTCCAGTTTCCGTATTACACCTTTATTTTCCTGTCTTTGTAGTGCATCCATCAAAACCAATGCAAACAATTTCCTACTCAAAGAAACAATTTATTGTTTCTGACTTGTCTAAGAAATGTAAATGTGTGCTCTCATCGGTTGGAAGCAAGGGGAGCGCGAGTGGCACCCAAAGTGCGGCCACTTCCTCGTGGTGAGTCCTGGGTAATTTCAATGAGCAAGCATACGTTGAATAGTTCAAAGAAGCAAAATGATTAAGAACATGTTTTGAAGGTACTTTTAGTAAATATTGAGAGGAAATATTGAATTATAAAATTTCTGTTAATATTGAAAATATCGGAAATTTCTGAAAATTTGATGAACTTTGGGCCTAGTGCGCAGACTGAAATCATAATCTGAAATGATTTTAATAAATTTCTTGTATATTTCAAACCTTTTTCTTCCATTTAATAACCACCCGTGACTAGTTTGATCATTTGCAATATTTTTTTTAAAAAATTTGAAAAAATATAAAAAAAAATCTAAAATTTCAAAACTTTAGGCCAAATGCGCAGACTAAAAATGACGTCGCAAAAGTGAAATATTTTACAGAATTGTTACTTATCCTCATTCACAGTAAATGAAAGGTACCCGTTTACGAAAATCAAAAATTCATTTTTTTCGCTCCACCCTAATGCTCACCACATTGCCAAGGGGGGTATGGCGCAGACTGTGCCATTAAAAGCTTTAGAGGGGTTAATTTTAGAAGAGAAACTTTTATATTTCATTATGAGGGGGTTTCGTTCTTGGGGGGGGGGGACTACTCCGTGCAAATTGAGGGGGCTGCGAAGAAACCTTGGGAGGGATGGCCATCGAGCTCTGCATATGTGCAGAAAAAAATGCGTTACTAGAAATTATAATGAGCATAATTCATATTATTTGACATTTGAATCACTTCAGCATTGAAAATGGAAAAGCCCAACAATTCTTTCCACAAAAAAACCTTCAAAAATATAAGGTTCAAAGTGGTAAATTTAGAAATTTAGATTTTTTAACTAGCGTAACGAGTAAAATATTTACACAATTGCCCTTTTTCATCTTCATAAATTTTCGTTATTACTACATTAAAGTGTGCCAAGTCTATTCATTTTCTCGTACTGCTGCATACCATACTAATTGTAATTAATGGACTCAAAATTCAGCAGAAACAAAGGCTTTGCTTGAATTATTGTAATGAGAGGGTCTTCTCAAATCTTTACATCTCAGTGTGGTAGATTTATAGGGGAACTAATGAAACGTATTGTAATATTTCTTTGAATATCACCATATATTTTTTGTGTGTGACATTTACTGTGATAATACACATGAAGGGAAACCAGAGGACAAATTTAAATAATAAGTGGCGTTTTTGAAACTTTTAATAGAAATTACAAAAATTTGCAAGTGTAAGCGTAAAGAATATTAAGATGTGATTCAAAATAACTATTGAAGAACTAAATTTCAAAAAAAAAAAAAAAATACGTATTTTACACATTAAAACAAAGTAATAAAGTAAGCAAAGTAGTTACATTTACAGAAAAACCTTGTGGGGTCTCTTCGAGACCACTGCAACACAAGTGTAACAAATACAGACGTGAGTTATCGCGGGTTAATTCATCCAACGAGCGAATTAATTTTACTTACTTGTGTATGGTTTTTTGCCAACCAATATATCACAATTGGTGTATATTTCTTAATGAGAAGCTCGTAGGCTAACTGGCTTTGCAATGTCTGGCATTGGCAACTCTTTGCGTTTTTGTCTTCCCACTGCATGAAAGGCATTTAAATAATTTGTAAAAATTTTTTAACACCCAGATAATTCAGAAAATCTGAAAAATCAGGTGATTATCGAACTTTACTGGTTGTCCCCAAACTGGATAACTAGCAATCCATATCAGGATTTTAACACATTGACAAACAATGACGAGTCTAAAGCAAATGCACCCACAACTCGATCATAGCATCCTAAGACTGCAGTTTCGCCCTTATGGGCTTTTCAGTTAGGAATAGCCAATGATCGAGCCGGAGGCAAAAATCCTCTTAATGTAGCTAAGATAGCCAACAAACTGGTAGATAAAGTGAATTTATCTTACCAGCGAGCGTCCGCAAACTATGGTGCGGCTCAACTCGAAATTTGAAGGCAAAAGCTGGGTAATGTGCAATGAGTTACCGCCCGTAAGCCAGGGCTGAGGCAGAACTGAAGCAAATGCACCCACAATAGATAAGTTCACTTTATCTACTAGTTTGTTCGCTATCTTAGCTACATTAAGAGGATTTTTGCCTCCGGCTCGATCATTGGCTATTCCTAACTGAGGAGCCCATAATAAGGGCGAAACTGCAGTCTTAGGATGCTATGATCGAGCTGTGGGTGCATTTGCTTCAGTTCTGCCTCAGCCCTGGCTTACGGGCGGTAACTCATTGCACATTACCCAGCTTTTGCCTTCAAATTTCGAGTTGAGCCGCACCATAGTTTGCGGACGCTCGCTGGTAAGATAAATTCACTTTATCTACCAGTTTGTTGGCTATCTTAGCTACATTAAGAGGATTTTTGCCTCCGGCTCGATCATTGGCTATTCCTAACTGAGGAGCCCATAATAAGGGCGAAACTGCAGTCTTAGGATGCTATGATCGAGCTGTGGGTGCATTTGCTTCAGTTCTGCCTCAGCCCTGGCTTACGGGCGGTAACTCATTGCACAATGACGAGTTTTAGTCATTCGTTTTATAGGCCACAGTAGACCTTGACGAGAATGGTTTTTTTTTTTATTTCAAAATGTTATTTAGACGTTCTTTTTTTTTAAACAGAACGGATTTTAAAAAAATACAAAAAATCAAATGTCTGTCGCATCAAGTTCCATTTAATTTGTATATCAAGGGGTTACCTTTTATCTCCTCCAATCAGTGATGTAGCTAGAGCTAGATTTTGGGGGTAAAAAACCCTCCCAGTATCGTTGGTTTTAACACCCTTTGAAAATGTTAATCGGTAGCTTATGTACAACTTATGACTGACATGACCAAAAACTATTCCCAGAAAGTAGTTTGATTGTGCCACTGTCTCCAAATTCATATTCTAAATTAAACATCGAGTTCATTCCCATGATTCTTGCCGGAAATCGAACCCGGGTAGTTTTAATAAAAGATATGGGGCTCGGGTCATTAGACCAAGTAAAACTTATATTACTGTTCTGAATTGACATCCAAGTGATACATTAAAGCTACATAAACTCTGCAAAACTGGACCAAAAAGTGGGCGAGTTTGAAAATGCCGGGTTATCAGGAATGCGCGAGCAACAGCTTTTTTGTTCTGCTAAATGTGACCAAGTTCTCTATTTGGCCGACTAATTGAACACCCTAGTTTTCAGGACTCTTGTACCAATGTCTTATGACACTGGTATGAGTAATGTAATATGACATTAGTCCAGATATTAGTTATGATTGGCGGACGTTTGATTCATTGTCATTTTTTTCAAAAAACAATTGCTATGATACATCTTAAATATATTTTAGTTGATCAAAAAAAAAAAAAATCTTCAAGTTATAGAATTGGATGGTGTTATGCAAAAAGGAGTTAACCCACAAAAACCTGATTTTGAGATAGTGGGCTTTAAAGTCAACAAACTCTGGCAAAAAGCATGGAGCTCTATATCAATATACCAAGGATATGTTACCATGAAATGCTGATAGGGCTTAAATATTTTTGCTTAATGTAGAAAGCAACATATTTTACCATCACAGTTGGATAACTCATTTTTTTATGTTTTGTGGGTTAACTCCTTTTTGCATAACACCATCCAATTGTCATTTAAAATTCAATGAAAAGTTTCCTTTCCCTTTTCTGTAATTAGGACAAACTAAGGACATTCCTCACAGTTCTAAAGTAAGTATTACTACAATTTTCTTGGCTCTAAATATGTTCACTTGCTTCCACTGTAGGATCAAGCTCTGAAAATAGAGTCTTCCAGCAATATTACAATCAATGCCAGGAACAAGGAGGGTAAAATAACCAATAGATTAACACTGGGTAAGTAGAAGTTCTTTTGCATATGCGATTAATTTTCTAAAATTAAAAAATAAAAACATTGTTCTACAAACCGCTCTTATATATAGTTATAAATGTAAAGTAAAACACATGAAAGTATTTTGTAAAGTAACTCCTAAAAAATTAAAAATCCCGAGGGAACAAGTAAAAAGTAAAAGAGTTTTCCTTTAATGCAACATTTCATACAAATAAATGTAAAGATATCTATTTAAAGAAATGAGTAATTTCGGGATTACGGATCAAAAAATGTCAATTTTTTTATGCTTATTTTTATACATACATATCTTTTTAAACATAATAGCATCATTCGCATGCAACATTTCCTAAAAATAAATGTAAAAATATATTTAAATAAATGAGTAGTTACCTGCAAAGTTGGCTTTCTGTATGGCAGAAATCATTATACTTTGTATTCGGCGCCTACTCTTATCTTAAATCTACAGCTCAAAACACTGTATTGTTATGTTATCTAGTAGCAACAATAATAAATAAAAGCATCCGAAACCATAAAAGGGACATGTGAAATAATTCTTGAAAGACTGGTTGTGCAGTGCAATTTTCACCGTGCCCGAGCTACACTCGGGATGAGCCAGAATGGAACATTTCGCTTGCCCGAGTCCAGCTCGGGATAAGCCGGGAAGGGGTTAAAAACACTTTCCAGAGTGCTTGAATACATTCAGAGAGGCAACATTAGTTTCTCTAATAGTTTTGAAATGTTTAATCACAGCATTAATGTAGTTTTTGCGTTTATCTACAAAAGAACTTCACGCGTCTTACTTTTTAATGACTATTAACTTTTATGTTCGACTAACAAAGCTGCCTGAGGAAAATACATGAATTACTGGTGGAAGATACATAAACATAATATGCAATATAGATGAAATTGATCAATGACAGGTTACTGATATAACTGAAAGGGGAGTTTAGTTAATAGGGTGTTTGTTACAGGAAATTGAGCCTGAGGCTTCGAAACTAGGTGCCAAAAAGTATTCAAAAAGTTAGTTAATCTATTAAAATACAGGTATGGCGCTCTGAAACTAGGTTGGATCAAACCAGTTTTCTTACGGCTGATTTAGATTTGTGGCCTCTAACAAGAGTCAAACTGAAATCTTTGTTAGGTTGTAACGAGCTGTTTAATACCTACCCGAGTAACAGTTACTTTGTGTGTCTGTACCAAACGGTCCTTATCTTTAAAAATAAGTTATTAAAAGTTATTTTCAGTTATTTGCTGCTGGACGTTTGGTGATTTTACCCTTAGGGCCTTGCTCCACATCAGCAGAAAACGCGACCGAAACCGAAGGCAGAAACCGAAAATCCGGGTACGTTCCATAGGAACGGGGGGGGGGGGGCTATGTAATCCATTTTACGTTTCTGCTTTATTTTTCTGCTTTACGTCAATGTGGAGCAGGGCCCTTACTGTATGTCGTCGGCAGTCAGACAAAATTCATTAAGTGAAAAACTTCAGTTTTGAATTATTGGTCAGTTTAGACTTGAAAAAGTATATAAAGCAGCAAAAATCTTACTTTCAACACTTACACTTAGTTTATTCACGTAACTTTTAAATTTTAATTTGTTTATATCATGAAACAACCAACCGAGGCTAATGTATTGGAGTTGTTCAACTTCTTTGTGGAGTTTTTTTTTTTTTTTTTTGTTTTGCCAGAACGTCGACGTTATACTTTTCAGTAGCCACACTAAGTCGCCTAATTACATAGTGTGTAGTGAAAAAAAAAACGGTTTGGGAGCAAACCGCGTTCTTCTTGTTACAACTCTTTTCCTGAAGTATCTTATGGACTATTGGTTGGATATTTCTTTCTTGTACAGAATTAAAGATACTATTTTTCATATTTCAAGGTAAAACATAAAACCAACAAAAGGTGAAGCTGCTCCGGTCATCCATCGACGTTTGCAACTGCAATGCGTTATGAGATTTTATTTCTGTATTTATTTTACCGCATGAAAGTAAACTTATTCTTCCAATAAACTTTCAGTAACAACCGCATAAAAAGGTTTTCAGAACATCCATAAGCGTTGTCTCTTGTATGTGAATTAATAGCTGTAGTTTTTTTCTGGGGGTCATTCACTATACAAAAGTCGTTAATCCCCCCCCCTAATACTTCCTTTTTTTCATGAGAATTTTTTTTTCGTAGTTCCAATAGTTTTAAAAAGTTCCTATAAGTTATCCTTAGAGTGTGGAAATTTTTATTGATGTGAATCAATGACTTTAGTTACCTCTCGGGCTGTTCATTATACAAAATTCGTTAATTTTATCAATTTTCAATATTTATTTTAAATAAGAAATTGGAATCCTTAGTTTCATAATTTGCTTACGCTCCAAGGGATCTCGATGGGAATTTTTCGGCGCTATTGAAATTAAGGACGATAATTCCGAATTCAAAAAAAATATATATATTGGAAAAGTTACAAAATTAAGAACTTTGTATTCGAACCCCAGGAGTGGTGAAAGCCACTTCTAGGTTTTCTTCTAAATCGCACTATTTATATGCAGATAGTTTTTGTATTAAAAAATGGAATTAAATGAATTGAAATGGAAAAACATGGCAGTGGGTTAAAGAAGGTAGTAGTAAAACTTAAAACTTTCATAGTCTTAGCATTTTTTTAGTAAATTATGAAACTCCTAAAAAATTTTTAAATAAAAAGTATCAACTTTAAAAAATAAAGACCAAAACTGAAGGTATATTACTTTAAACCATGAACAACATCTGTAATTGATTATGCATTATGTGGTGTAGTTTTAGATTCATAATAGAAACCTATGAGATCTTATCAACTTGCTTAACTGAACGATCTCAAATTTGAATATTTTGAAAAAAAAATAATGATAATAGTTTGCTCTAAGATGTTAAACCATTTCCATTGAATATCTGATTTCAAATGAATTTCAATATTTTGAAAAAAAAAATAATGATAATAGTGTGCTCTAAGATGATAAACCATTTCCATTGAATATCTGATTTCAATATATATATATATATATATATATATAACTTATTTTCCCCTTAGAAAAAATATAGAAGTGAAGTGAACTTAATTCTTTGAGAGATGGGCGCATTGGAATCATAAGAAATCCTGAAAAATAACTTCACATCCATAAGCTTACAAATTTTTGTACCACTCTTTATAATAATGAAACATGGGCATGTTATGTGTCTTTTCAATTTTCTTATTTTTTTCTATTTTTTTATTTTACTTAGCTTTTTTTTATTTGACGCTACAGTAGTATTTTTACTTTTGCACGTATATATATATATTGATTTTCAAATCTATCACTTATCGAAATTCTGCTGTAGTTATTCTGCTGTAGATTGTAATTGGGTAAAGAATTGAGTAAATCACTTACACAATTACAATCTTACCTAATCGTAATAAGGTAAAGGATTGCGTAAATCCGTTACCCAATTGCAGTCCTCTTTTAAAGACATACACTCCTTATTAAACTAAAAAACATAAGTGGATGAAATACGCATAATGCAACAATATGTGAAGCGTACATAGGGTGGTATATTTAATCCTGTATTTAAAAAATTTACTGGTCCCATGAGTATAAAAGCTGGGTCTAAAACTAAATCGCTTTCACTTGAAGTATAATTACAGCTTTGTCGGAATTTTTAAATTGCAGCTTACAGAGTAATTAATCTTGAAACTTGAGCTTTTATTTTAAAATTGTCATTTTTGAGACCGTTTAATTAAGCAAGTTTACTAGCCTCCTTGGTTTTCTGACCCGAATTTAAAACTACGCTATATGGAGAGTAATTTCAAATGGTGCTCAAAGATACTGACTCTTGGATTACATAGTAATTAATCTTACTCTGACCTTTTTTAATTCTTAACTTTGAGAGCGATAAATTAAAGTTTTTAAGGTGTCATGGGTTTCTAAACGTGGATCTAAAACTATACCATATAGAGTATAACTATATCTGTGTCGCAAAGTTATTGACCAGTGGATGGCAGAATGTATGCCCGTGAAAATACGGTTATTTCCGAGAGTCACTCTTTGCTTTAGCCAATATCCGGACATAAACAAGGCAACAAAACAAAAACAGCATTTTCAATTGACATTTTCTTTTAGAGCTATAAGTGATCCACCAAATTATTTATGCTAATAAGTAACTAGTATCGTGTAGTATTCACATTTTAAATAAATGTTATGGTTCACTCACTGCTTCTGAAGCAAAACGATCACATAGTCAACATCATATATTCATATCCCTAATCTTTGAGATCTATCTCTCTTTAGGGAGAAAATAAATCAGATGTGAGACGAAAGAGTCATTTGTTTTTAAATTACAATGCTAAAATATCCTGAAAGTTTAAAAAGAATTGAAGACATCAACTATTAGTCCCCCTTCATTTTCTATAGGTTTGCATTTAAACGGCCCTTAAAGTCAATGGATATGTTTTATTCAATACAATGAAAGCCTAGTTTAGCAAATAAACCAAATTTCTATGACATAATTGAAAGTCCCTATTTCAGAAGAGAAAAATATCAAGGGATGAATAACAATATAGAGCAAAATAACGCCGTTTTTTACTGAATAATAAGAAATATCTATTTCTGAATACATCAATTTACAAAATCTATTTAGCACTTCATATTTATCAGCATAAAATTTCAATACTAGTTGTTACACAATCAAAATTTCAGGAAATCAGTAGTTAATTTTGAAACTTGATTTGGTTTAACTGTATAACATCTTGCGTTTCTCTTCTTTTCTTTTGTAGTACCTTTCTCAAAGCAATGTATAATTTACATTGAAGAGCGCATTTTTATACTTTAACTGGTAGTTTAAAATATGGAATTTTATATTTTTATGCACTTTTGTACATAACACTTTACTACGATTCTGATAAGTTCTGGTTATGTTTTTCTGCATTTTTGGCAAAGTAAGTTATTAAATTTTTCTTAAAGACAAAATTACTTTGCTCCTAATGGGAACGAGCAAGTTTTACTACGCAACACGATGCAGTCAAAGGTAATTTTTGCATTATATTTCTGGATAAAATATATAGTTTTCAGGGGTTCACCCCTACTAGAGGAAATATGAAACTTAGCTTGAAATTTAACGGACAAATAAATTGTACTTGGCAAAAAAGAAGCGCTTGAAAAAAAAAGATGGATATGAGCTTAATTGTTTTTTGAAAAACGTTACGAAAACTAGAATCTACATTAAAGTTTCAGGGTAATATTTTAGGTACCTCTAAAATAACTTAAACTTTATTATTGATGTTTCTTCTCAAAGTTTTAATGACGAAATTGAAACTGTATCTTGAGTGTATGCAACATTTTTGAGAACATTTAGACAGCTTGTAAATGCTTGTTGAAAGATTACTGAAGCTATGCATATTCTTAACAAAACGGTAAAACGAATTTATTCGGGCTCAACGGGCTAAGATCCAAATGGAACCAAGAAATCATCTAGTCATAAACCCGATCGCAAACAAATATTAAATTTTCCAATTTTTAAAATTAAAAGTGCTATAGTATGGCTCTCATAAGTTGATTTAGGCACAAGCTTTAACGACTCCATTTGTAAAATAAGAGTGATGAAATCCAGGTTGTGTTGTTATTGGCAATGATTGACGATTGGCAATGGGATAACACAAGTGAGAGTGTGGAAGACAAACAGCAAATCGATTTTGACAATATTCGTGGAAAATTCGTTGTTTTTCTTGATAAAACCACGTCTAGAAAGGACATAATTATTGCTTTAATTTCTGCAGTTAACTCGATATTAGAATCAACGGAGTTAATTATATCAATACAACAGCTATATATATAGAAGCGATATTATCTGAGGGGATACTTACCTTCTGATCCGGCCCTTCTAAAAGAGTGGAAAGCTGCTAGGTGCATTTGGCGTGCAGTAACATCACCTCAAGGGAGGGAGGTAGCTTCGATGGGAGTCAAACGTTGAAAGAGTTTATTCTTAATAAACTGCAGATATTAAAGAAATAATGAGAGAGGGGGGCAGTTTCCCGGTAGGGTAGACCAACCAGTGAATAAACACACCCCAGTGTATAAGGCTCTGTTCGTTTATTTATGCCTTTTTTAATAATGTTTCAAAAGTTTTCTCGCAAATGGATTGCCAGTAGTAACGACCTTCTATACCAGTTTCTCAAAGTCTGGTCTGCGGACCCCTTGGGGTCCGCGAGTTTGTAAAAGAGGGTCCGCAATATAAGCCTGCTAAAAAGTGCAAAATATTTGAAAAATAATTAGTTTCTGGGTGAGTTGTCAGCTTTTAGTTCAAAACCAAATCACTTAAAAGAATATTTTGTAACTTACTTTGCAAGCATATTTGAGAAATAAGTAAGTGCATGTTTAAGTACACACAAAGCCGCAACAAGCCCCTCATAATACTTCGTTTTAACACACATTTCCAATCCCAATCTATATTTTTATATACATATGACAGCAATATAAGGACTGACATTATTTTGCTAACATATTATTGAACACCTCTGTATACTTCTGTATTGTCAGTTAAAATTCTAATGCATCATCATTATACAGATCATAAGAATCATCTCACATCCTAAAAAAAGCTAACCTTTTGTTCACTAACTCCAATAAGTTCGTCATTACTAGTAAACTTTTATTAGAAACAATTTCACAACATTTATTCCTAGACATTTATCTCTGCAGTAATTTTTACTACCGCAGGGCCAAATAATGTAATGTCATTTGATGAAAAGTTGACGCTGATATCTTTAAAATATATGGAGAAAGGAATAGTAAAAAAATACGTGAATATATATTTTCTAAAATAAAATTTAAATGCATCACAAAATTTATTGTTTGGTGTGTGTCGAGGGGGGGGGGTCTGCAAAGTTAATACGTTTTCAGGTGAGTCTCCGCAAAGGCCTAGACTTTAAGAACCTCCGTTCTATAACAATGTCCAAACAAAGAAAGGCTTAAAAGCAGTAGCACAAAACCAGTTAAAAGAATAACTAAATATATCAATTTTGTTTTCACCGTTATGTGCTGAATGCTAGTTTTTAACGATGCCGTGAGTATCTGAGAATGAAATGGCGCTTAAATATTCATTCACTAGTCGGTCTATTGTATTATATTTTAATTAATATTATCAGAGTTATTAGTTCACTCCTCAAGTTAATCTAAAGATGTCTGTAAAAATGTTCATTAGCATTGCTTTAAAAATAATTTAGTTCATTAAGATCTGCGAAAAGAAAAAAAATATTACTAAAATAGGAAAAACGTTAGTTTTTTAAAAATTAACCTTTATTTCCGATGTTTTTTCGCCGAATTCAAGTCTTAAATGAACCAGTTGAAGCCATTCTTTCATCAAGTTTAAAATTTGCAGAATTATTATCGAGTCAATTTAGCTAAAAGTAAGCATTTGACTCAAGTTAATTTCGAAAAATTTATATTTTTCAAACTTATTTTCACTATTTATATCCGATGCGGCAATTGTAGATTTACCACATAAGTGGAAATTATATATTGAATCAACTGGAGCAAAAAGTAACACTAAGAATAAGTCAATTTAAAAAAAAGGAGGGGGGAATACAGCTTAGTATATGTTTGCATACGTCATTAAATTGAGAATATTAATTTAATGGTTTAAATTTAAAACGATTAATCAAAGTATTATGTTCATAACAATGAATTTTATCTAAGGAAAAGCCGGAAGAATTTAGAAATAAAATCTTATTCCCGAAAATATTAAAAGTTTGAATAAAGGTACATTTTTCGTTTCATATGTGTTAATTTCGCACTCCCGACAATCTAGTAATTTTAATTTAATGTTTTTAAAATAATATCTATATATAATTTTGAAACTTTTTATATTTCGTACCTTTTTTTTCTTTTGCGTCAACAATATTATTTTGCTCAATGTTCAGTCTGATGAAATTGGAGATAACAATTACTAAGCTATTCTATTTACGTAACTCGTGCATCGTAAATTTAAACCTATAATTACAAAAGTATTAGTTATGTATCAAAACAGTTTTTCTAGTACACTATCAAATCTCTATTGATAATGTTCTTAAATATTACCAAAAACAAACTTAAAACATTTCAAGAGAATCTAAGTTAAAAACTTTAAAGATATCAAAAACTTATATTTTTATTAAAAATCATTGAAAGTATTCCTATTTAATGCCCTTAGAATTAAATAAAAATGTACATAAAATATATTTTGGCTTGAAAAAAAACCACAATAAAATATAGAAGCTTAAGAAAATAAATGCTAACACTGTTTCTTAAAGCATATATTGCTACCTTTGATGAAAATTTTATTTTGATTACTTGCATTTAAATTAGGGAAGTATATATGCTAGTTGATGGTATTTTTTTGAAGTTTTCTAGAGATTTCATTATAACTCAAGAAATATGTTCAAGATTAACTAATTGTTAAGTACGTGTAACGGAGAAGTCATTTCATTACAGACTCCATTCATTATACTAACAAGCAACCTGTACGCTGGTGACATTAATTACAGTCAAAGCAAAATTAATGTTCAGTGCAAATCATGCTGCTAAACAGAATGAGGCTAAATTCTGTTGTTTTTAAAGGTGTTTTTTGAAACAAAATACAAAAAAGCGTGTGTAGGAATAATTTCCAATCACTTTTTTTTAACCATAATAAAAATGCTTTCAAACTTGAAATAAAAGTTACAGAAGTTTCCTATTCTTAAGGATTTATCTTTTCTATTTCGTTTTCTTGCACCATTCCTTTATTTACTCTTGGGGCATTTCACGGTATTTGTTACATAGGGGTGTCCGTAACAAAACTTTAAAAGTTTAAAATTTTTATATGTATTGAAAAAGTACATTCTAAAGTATATGAATATCATATTGTTTTCATAGTTCACTTTATATTATGTTTGTAATTGCACTCAGAACATTGAAAATGCAATTTTCACTGTTACGGACTCTACATTGCATTTTTCTTTAAATCTGGCTTAAACCGATTTTTAAGCCAAAACTGGTACTTGAGACAGATAAAGTAAAGGCTCACCTCTAATATAGCTAACAATTTTAATCAAAAAGTGCGTTCTATAAAAAATTATGGATTGTGAAAATGATGACTGTAGAGTCCGTAACAATAATTGGAATAAAAGTTTAGTTTTTAAAGAAAAATTCAATGTAGATTCCGTAACAGTGAAAATTGCATTTTCAATGTTCTGAGTGCAATTACAAACATAATATAAAGTGAGCTATAAAAACAATATATTCATATACTTTAGAATGTACTTTTTCAATATATATAAAAATTTTAAACTTTTAAAAAGTTTTGTTACGGACACCCCTATGTCACAAATACCGTGAAATGCCCCTCTTATTTGAGAGAAAGTCGTTGTATACCGTGTGTATAAATGCAAAATACTGCACCGTGTACATCAGTACTTCTCAGTTTCAAGTTGAATGCTCTAAAATAGTAACTAGTAGAACAGGGGGTATAGTGGGTCCCCTACTTTTTTTGAGCCGTAGGCACTTACCGTGTTTAATCTTATCATCCGTTCAGAACACAATATGCAATAA